>VSTD030001283.1:0-13437 GCA_008808055.3 Sporobolus alterniflorus
ATATCTCTAAGTGTCAATCTTTATTGAATCAAGATATAAAGTGATTTAGAGATCAGAAGTGGAAATTAATTATATGGTTTGAAGTATCCTAAGTCACAACCTCCTAAGACTCAATGCCAAAATAAGATCAAGTGTGACAACCCTCATGAAGTCAAAAAGCGATGAAGTGGCAATAATCATCTTGTGCAAGATCAAGTTGAAGAAATATATTTTATATTTAATCTTGAGTATAGGTATGCCGCTCTATCAAGAGGGATGCTATATAGATTATCAACAAAGTCTCATACTCAACAAAAGCCTAAATACACAAGTGAGATTAGTGAAACATAATGACCACACACACTACACATCTCACTGAATTAGGAAAAATTGGATGGTCCAGTTTCCCAAACCGGTTTGGCCAGATGAGCTCCAATGACTAGTTTTTAAATACCGGATGTTTCGATTTACAAAATCGGATGTTCCGATTTTTACTGGCTAGTTTCCAACGGCTAGTTTTTGGAGGACAAGTATAAAATATTTTCCTTCCCTCATTTGGAGGGAGCTGATGCCACCCACAAAATATACTCATCCTAAGCCTTTGTGAGCTCTCACCAACCCCTCTTTGTAAGGATCTTATGATTTGTGAGAAAAACTAAGTAGTGGGTTGAGAGAATCCTCTTTGTGAGCACTTGAGATTTTGAGCTTTGTGAGTCAATCTTTGTGACATTTGTTACTCTTGGAGGTGAAGCCTCCTAAACGGCTAGGCGTTGCCCTAGAGCTCCCAAGGTTGTGGTGAGTCAAGAGAAAGTTTGTGACTGTCCGCTTCACCTCCAAAAGGAAAAAAGCATAGGCTACTGAAGTGGGGAATGCGGTTGAAAGATACCCGACTTGGAGTTATCACTTGGTGGGTAACTCAAGCTACCTCAACGGAGACGTAGAGATCACGGGTGGTGATTCTGAACTTCGGCAATAAATTCTCATGTCAATCCTTTTGGTTCGTCTTCTTATGTTCTTACTATCCGAATTGCTTGAGTGACTAATTGCCTCTATTGATTATATGGGTTGCATGAATAGATTATTGTACCTCTGGTCAATTCATTATAATTAATCTTATATGCAATCTTGAGTAGCTCTAAGTTAGTGTCGAACTCATCGGGAACTCATCTGAGCTTTCCACAAGTTTCTGTCCTGAGAAAACCGGAGTGTCTGGTTTATCAAATCGGACTGTCCGATTTTGGAGTTTGAGTTTTTAAGTAGATTCTTTATGAATTTACTTCTAGAGGTTCTCCAGGTTATTGTTATAGCTTGCTTTCATTTATAAAGTGCCTGGAAGTTTTTTGAATAGGTTTTGTGATTAACTCCCTGACAAAACTGGACTATCCGGTTTGCCAAACCGGAGGGTCTGGTTTTTGTAGTTCTAATTCCGCTGCAAGTTTTA
This sequence comes from Sporobolus alterniflorus, assembly GCA_008808055.3. Classification (NCBI taxonomy): domain Eukaryota; kingdom Viridiplantae; phylum Streptophyta; class Magnoliopsida; order Poales; family Poaceae; genus Sporobolus; species Sporobolus alterniflorus. The sequence continues at coordinate 1,421 of VSTD030001283.1, forward strand.
TTAAATTTCGAAATCATCTATTCACCCCTCTCTAGGCGACATCAAGGGACTTTCAAAGTGTCTCAACCGCAGGCGCTCCCTCGCCTGCGGCATCATCACTGACGAGCTCCTTTTGCCCGATATCGTCCTCATCGGACAGCTTCGCATCAACCTCCCGATCGGGGTAAAGATCTTAGAATACAAGCCAACATAATATGTCAGTTATGGTTGAAAGAATGATCAAGATTGATAGTCACCCTTACCGAAAGAGGAGGGTTGTCGCTGCTGAAGGGCAGCGGTAAATCTGCAGGTCGTGTGGTCGACAGGTCCTTATCGAACAATCGAGATACGTACCCGTCGATTTATTCTTGAGACAAAACTACACAAAATAGAAGAAGTCAGATCAGTACATTCACAATATTCTGAATCCCATATGGGAAGCTTACCGTCTCTGGGCTCGCGGCTAGGATCGGCCATCCACGGGCATTCATAGGCGTGTCTCTTCCGGTGGTCGAGGGGGCAAATTCGCTGATGGTGGAATTCCTCGATGCAGTGGCACGCCTTCAGCCCGGCTGCATGGAGCTCTGAGACGCACTTGACCAAGGTGGTCAATCACGCAGTCATAGGCGGCTCTGTCTGTTGAGCCTTGATGACCGGCAGGAACAAGAGTTTGTTCTCCCAAGACGGTTGAACGTGCATGTCAATGAGGAACCATTTCTTCTGAGAATTCTTCCAGCACCACTTGAAGACTGCCGAAATATATTCATCAAGACGGTGGTGGCACAGAGATAACCCGATCATGCTATAGATGAATTTGGTGTATCGGGACGGAGAGTAGTAATACCAGAACATGCTCGAGTCAGGAGGGATCCCCAGCCAGCACTCGCATAACATCACAAAGCTGCTGAGCGCGGTGATGGCATTGGCATTGAAATGGACTAATCAACAACCAAGATAATTCATGATGGCCGCTAAGAATTTACTAGGTGGAAGCCCTAACCCAGCAAGCAAGTGCGACTCAAAGCAAAGAACGGATGAGCCATGAACAGTTGGGACATCAACCTCAGGGACGGAGGAAAGTACGTTACCAGTCAACCATCCTGGGCGATGATAGCCTTGGAGTTCTTCCTCCATGAGACTGGTTTTCTTGAAGAAGTCAGTGAGTTCAGTGATCTCTCCCTTCATCATCATGGAAATGCCATGAGTCGATGAGGAGAAAGTTGTCATTGCGGCGCTCTCCACCTCGGAGTCACTCCGAGTGCTTTCGTCAACTGAAGGGTTGATGGCAGCCGGGTCATAAACATGCCCATCAACCAAGGTGTACAGCATGGGAGCAATACAGCAAGGATGAAGATAGCAAGAAAGATGAGAAGGCATGAGTGAGAAATGATGGAACGAGACGTGCTCAGTGCCGTCAGCTTTATAGGCGTGGCAGACAATAGGGTGATGATTCATTTCCCAAGAAAAAAAATATGTCTTTCTGTTTCAACAACTCGCGTAATCCAGACGCAGAATCGTGGAGCAAAAAGAGGAAAGTTTAAAAGATTTGAGGCGTCCCCAAGAAGGAACCACCGCACAACGAACAAATAGCTATCAACCAATTCGGCACGGTCATTTGCCCAAAGAAAAAAGATAAGTTTTGGCATAAGCGTTCGATCATGTTATCAACAGCAACACCCGATCGGCATTTGTAAGAATTCATCGTATGATTAGAAGCTATCAAGAAGTAAAGCTCATCAAGTTGTGTCTTACAGCATCAATCGGCGTCGATCAACGTTTATTGGGTGCCTGAATAAGATGAGACCAATGAGGCATAAGGATTTGAGCAAGTCGTTATTGTTGGTACTTATTGCGAAAACTTAATAGTGTCAAAGACCACATCGGAAGGACTTTAGCATATCATCATAGTCAGAATAAGCATTGTAGAAAGTTATACAAGTTCATATCAGCAAAAGGTCTGAATTTCATTCAGTTTGGATTGAAGAGAACTCCTATTACAATCTACTTGGAGTCTAGTACTACATCAAGGACATAACCAAAACAGAGGAAACTGCAAAAGTTATCGGCGGGCATGAAGGGCATCGAAGTAAGCCACAGTCCAGCGTCATCATCCCAACTCCTCTGCATAAAGGAGGAAGAAGGGTAGCAAAGCTGGATGTAGCTTTATTTAAAGCAGGCCTACTGCGAACGTCGTTCTTAGCACGGTAGCCTAAGGTGCGCTGGCTTCATCTCCGTCCCCGGTGCCCTCCTCCACCTTCGGACCGGGGCCAGACTGTCACTACTATCATTTGGCTCCACCCTGGGGTCGTTATCGGCATCGGAAGACTTCTCAGCTGGAGTGCCGATGTTGTTGGCGGAGGCGGTTGAGACTGAGTGGGCTGCAGCAGAAGTAGCCACATCTTCACCGTCGGCAGACTTCTCGTGTGCTTCCTCTTCTTCTTCGTCGGAGTCGCTAAGGATGATGACCTTGCCGTCGCCGGGTGGCCCCAAGAGATCGCGGTTGAGCTCACCGAAGAGACATTGGGTAAACTCAAAGTCATAAGCGGTATCATGGATGAGATTTTCCTCACCTTGAGGTGAAGATAGATCCATTACTGGAGCCATCCTGGAGGGGACGCCCTGCTCAAGTACCGGCGAGGAAAGGCGGCGGGAGCACACCTCTACAGGGGATCCTGGTGGTGATGGAGTTCCAGATGGTGCCGGCGAAGGAGTCTTGGCGTTGCTGGCCGCTGGACTTTCCTCCGCGGAAGAGGAGCGTTCTCGCTTGATGCCTCTCTTGCCCTCCATTGTTGGAAAGCAGGGAATGAGAGAAGGAAACCCTAAGCGAAGAGACGAAGAAAAGGAATATGAGATGGTTTTCAGCGGGGAATGAATGAGATATTTATAGGTGGGAGAGCGTCGTGCCGCTACAGTAATGGATATTGTTTCGTTTCTCACGCTAGCAATCAATAGCAATGTTTTGAGAACCGTGCATCGTGCGCCAGTTATCTAGGCGGTCAAGCAAACCGTCCAACTACCCAGTAAAGGTACATAGAGATATGACGACCGTGCAACTTTTGACACGTGTTGTGGACTTGTTAATGTATGTAGAACATATCATCAACCCACTGCAGCATCGGGAAAAGCATGTCAAGGCAGTCAAGACCGAAGATAGTATGAAGCCGATTAGTGGAGCCCAGCACATGAACTCATGTTCAACTAAGGCGTTCGATCAGTGCTTGCCGATTGGTCGGTAGCCTGATTAGAAACGGAAGTTGCCTGATTTGGCGATATGTTCATGTGCTAGTGACAATACCATAAATGTTACTCAGACCAGTGGCGCAATAGCTACGGTGGCTCATAAGGTTGGACGCAACCCTAACCAGGAGTCTCAATCAGGTATGTGTTTGTTGAGATTATAACAGAATTGAAAGCTTGTCATATCTATAAGGCGGTTCTCCAATCTATATAAGTAGCAGTTCATAACTCATCCGATGTAACTAATTTTTCCTATAATATAATACAGTGATACTAGACGTCGGACTATTACTCGTCGAAAAAGTCTGAATTGGTCTAAACCTCATCGTGTCTTATTTAAGATTAATCTTGCCTAGTCACATTTCTCTCGATCCTCATTAAAAATATCTAACGACAATAAACTGAGAGCATTGATTGGTAGGTCAGTCCGATCCGTACCTAGTCAGTCCAGCATCACCATGAAAAGGTGACTGACATGAAGTCGTGCGCTGGCTGCTTCCTTAATCATGCTGCATTGCTCAAGCTTATTCTTGGTCAGCACAGAGAACTAGCAGAGAAACACGCCAGCGAATTCACTATCACTTTTTTCAAAAATCTCCAAGGACAGCGCAGGGAGTCGTACGTACTGCCGCCTTGTGTTCGATCGTCCCTAGCACACAGCCACACACTCAGATCATGACGATCCAAGGTCCAAAAAACCGATGATGAGATGCGTTCATGCATGCAGAAGAGCTCGCCAAACAGAACGTGCCAAAGACCCTTCATAAATAAGCATGGTTACAAAACACGATTAATGCGCAGGAGGCCCTGTGCGTACGTTCGGCTCGACGTGCATGGTCACAAGCCCTGCACCGCTCTCCCTGGCCATTTCTTCCTGTTGCCTTGCTTGCTGATCTACTATCACGCATGCAGCGGAAGCTAGCAGTTCTGTTCCGGCCTGACGCACCGTTCATATCCATGCATACGCATCCCACTGCAGAGCTGGGTTGACAGAGCTTGCATTGCCGATCCAGCCTGTTTGACTCCACGACCACCGATCGGCTCTGTGACGCTTACCGAACTCACCGCTCCGTACGTTTGTTTGGTCTGTGGCCGGCCGGCAGTGGCGCCGCGTTTACGGGCCTCCCACGTGAGGGCTGCCTCGGACGCCTGCGCCCCTGGTTAATTAGGTTTAGGACTTTGCGTCTGTTGCCGCGGCATGCCCTGCCTCGCCAGCTGCAGCGGATGCGATGCGTATGCCGCCGTTGTTTGTTTATTCATCGGTTTCAGGGGTTCGTTCGCTGGTAGCGTTTGGTAGCTAGTAGTGTGCAAAGAGTCAACCGATTAGCATATGGTCAGACTACTGTCATTAGTTGTCAAGTCACTAGCTGGCCGGATGTGACAGCAGATATTGCAAGCAGCAAAAATCCAACAAATAAAGTTAAATCCAGTCTAGCTAATGCCATTTCACGAAAGAAAATAGAGGGGGGAGAAAAGGAAGAACGCAGCGCAACGTGGAGGGTACGCGTGCGAGTACGATACAAATGGGACCCAAGCCGGAAATGAGCAGGCAACTTAGCTAGGCATGAGCGTGCTTTACGACCAATCAGCAGCACATTCACGCAGGTGCGCGCGGATCGCAAGACAACAAGCAGGCCGGGGAAAGGGGCTGATCGGAGAAGCCACGATCTATCGACCGATCGACGTCCAAAGCTACCAGTACACTGATTGACTGATTGCGACTCGACGTAAAGCGTCGTGGGCGCCTTTTCATCATCTGACGCCACGATCAAGGTGGTCCGTGTGTGTGCGAGTATGCTCAGATCAAGTGGTGGGGGGCGAGCAAGTCGCTGCGGTGGGCGATCGGTCTCGAGGCGAACAGGAACAGCAACAGCCGATCGAGGGGATGGATCATCGCGGCGACAAGGCAGCAGCGGCGACTGTTGGCGTGGGTGCGCGTTGAGGTGTGGGAGGGAGTATATGGAGGCGGAAAGAACGGGGAGAAGGACGCGTGGCGTCCTTGGGCCGTAGCTCTTGAACCCGAGCCCCTTCCTTGGCTCACGCCCCGATGCGGTTTCGTCCTCGCTTCGCTGCCGCGTGGTGCGGTATGCCGGCCGTTTGATTTGGTTTGGTGCGGCTCGGCTTGGGAGCTTATGCCTGGCCGCGCGCGGCGGGGATGACGGGACGTTGCTTCCACGGCATCGGCGGACAACAAAACCAAAGCTGTACGTGTGATATGGAGGGGGAAATTGAGTTGACGGTCGGACGGATATGAAACAACGGTCGCGATCGATCCGAGAGTCGAGGACGCGTTCACTGTGGCGAGCCAACCGGGCGCGGGCACACGGACGGTGAATTCAGCTGCCGGACGTCCAGTGCAGGGTACGGTGCGAACCGGCCGAAGCGCGGGCATGGCCCTGCCCAGTCTCCGGCGATGAAGCCGGAACAGAGGAATCGGCCCTTCCGGGCCGCTCCAAGTGCCTTTCTTTTCTATGTGGGCCTGGAAATGCAGCGAAAGGTCCATATATAATAACTCGTTTGGACCGGGCACAGCTTCAGCTGGCCATCATCAATTACAGCCCACAGTGATCGAGAGCACCCTGGTCCGGAATCTCTCGCTCCATTTTTGCTTGTCGTAGCAACGGTCATGGCTGGACGGAGACCACCGCATGGCTCAGTAGATCGCGGTCGTATGGCGTTCGAAGTGAGCACTGAGAAATACACGATCACGATATCACCACCGGTCCAAGAAAGAAGGGGGGAGTAATAAATGCTAACACATGGCACTGCATCAACTTCAGCAACCACCTACCCCAGTAAATTTGGCTACCCTACCACACTGACGGCAGGTGAGCCGGCAAGTCACCGATGGCAGTACATCGCTTTCTCGCACGTTCTTATTGCGGATACTGCGTACACATACACCTTGGATCACTCCACATCATATACACGGACGTCCCGGAGACCTTGTGGCTAAACGCTCATGACAGCATCGCCAACATCAGAAATCTCCTACCATGCGTGGCTACAAGGGGTGTGTCAAGACCTAGGAAAGGGCTGGCACAGCAGCGCGCGATGCTGTTTCTCCTACAACGAGGGCGTGAGACGACGATCACTTCCGGCCGCCTTTGCCGCCGCCGTACAGCCGGAAGAGGTTGAACGCCGAGACGAGCGCGATGGCCACCATGTTGACGCTGACCGCGACAGCGCAGGCCAGGCCGCCCCCCGCCTGTGCGCAGAACCGCTTGTACAGGTGGCACGTCTTCATCCACTGGAACTGCGGCGTGCCGTACTTGCCGATCAGCCCCGCCTCCATCGCCACGGCCACCGCCGAGACCGTGAAGTACGCCATCACCTGCGGCAAAAAACAGTTGCTACAGTCTTATCAACCTTGGAAGTTAAAAACAGTCTCATTTTTCAAGGACAACGCGGCCGATGTGGGATGGTAATAGTTTTTTTTTTCCCTTCCCGACCTGGGGATACCCCAACCCCACTCAAACGAAATTTGTGGTGGATACTAAAGTTTGGGCAACAGATGACAAAACTGGGGGACTCAAAGCAACTCTTGTTAGTTTAACAATGAATGGCCGATTTCAGTGGCATGTGCTAAAATTTGGCCCGGTTTTGATTGTGCTATGTGACCTGCTGCACTCAAACGTCATGATGCAGCGCTGAGCTACTAGCAACTAGCGGCTAACTGGCCACTCCTAATTACGTATGTGGTACAACTTTCATCAGCATCTGAAAAGTTGTCCTGTATGCTATGAATACAAATTAATGAAGGTCCTCCAGCCTCTTTCGATTTTATTTCCCCAAAACAAGGTTTAAGTGTTGTTTCTATCATCATTTTGTCACATCTAGCAGACAAAGTTTACAGAGCCTTTACTTTTACCAATTCTCTGTCAGTCTGCTACAATAATTTCAGTTGACGTATTGCTTTGTGAATATGAGGCTTTTTCCAGTATAGAAATGAAAGCAAGATATCGGAAGATGAATTGGCATACATCTACGTGGACTTTATTTTAGCCCTAACGATATGGGAAATGACTACATATTTCATCACAAAAAAAAATCCTCCTACTTCCACAGTAATCGAGACCGTACAATATGTTTATCTACACCTTTTGTAATACCTTACTATAGAGATACAAAACATTCCTCGTGCACACGACAAACAGGTTCAACGCTTTAAAGCTACAGAACTGAAACATTGACTCCTAAAAATTCAGACACAACAGATGAACAGTAACAACTGACAGTGACAACTGACAATCACACATGCAAACAAAGAGACTGATGGCCACAAAATAATAGCAAAATACTTGCCTGATCACAAGAGAAGATGGCCCAAGCCAAGGGCCTGCTGTTGAGGACGCCACCTGTCAGCATGCTCACCAAGCACCTCGCCCCCTGAAGCAGGCTGTAACAAGCTGCCATCCCATTTGCTATCACCAAAAACCTGCATAACAGCAAATCAGATCTAGCAAATTATTTACTCAAATTTTAAGTCCTCGATTAAATTGCTCACAGTTTCATGCCAGTGTCTTGTTCAAGGGTTCCTTGGAACAATGGATTTAAAGGATTGCTTCATAGGAATTTTAGAGGATAGGAAACTTTCCTCCAGATTTTGGAGTAATTCTAACACGAGGTTCAACCTCATGTTTATTTCTTTGAAAGTTTCAAGACATACAGTCTCTCTTTTTGCTTCCTCTTGCTAATGAACATCTAACAAAAAAAATCGTGTGTTTTTTCTAAGAAGCATCCAAACACTTTATGGGAGAATCCATGAGCTTTTACTTTCCAACCAGAATTTTGGAGTGGTATATTTCAGAGTTTTTTGCTTTATGTGAGATATGACTCTGCGACTTTCATAAAGTTCAGCCACTTTACGGTCTTGATTTGGTCTCCAACATGTCAGTGCTTTGAACGCTACACGATTCCATGCTACATTATGAAGATGGTCCTTCTGGCCGGTGTGTGTACAGGACCGAGGACAATAACTATGAAGTGAAAACAGAGACTAGTGCCACGAACTTGCAGTACACAGTTGTAAATACTGATCACTGTTGATTGCCAAACATAACACTGGCCAGCACTAACGAGTCAAAGTCGTCTCTCCTAGGCCATGACAAGTGCAGTAAAAAGAACACGAGTAAAACTGAAACACAAAAACGTTACTACTAATAACAAGTGAGAAAACAGCAGTGAAATTCCAGATTTGCCGCAACCGTACCGGTGGGCGAGAAGTAGGTTGCATTCAAGCGTGCTCTCTCTCATGAGTGATCTAGGTATCCATTAACCCTCGCATCCCATTGGGCGTCCACCACGTGGTCGTTGCCAATCGTAACCCACCACAGTGAAAAGCCAAAGCCCTGCCCGAAGCCTTCGTCTTCCCCACCCATGCCACTCGAATAAAAAAAAAGGAGCAGAAAAATCTGGGACACCGACGGAGACAGAGCAAGCAGCGCGCCATTAAAAGCACCTAAGCACCTGCTACTCCGTCCGAGCTTCCCCATGCAGCCGCCGCGGCTACTGGCCAGGCCAACCAGCCCATTACCAGAGCACAACGGCATTTCACGCTGGCGCGTGGATAGTTTGGTGAAGTGTGATGGATATGGTAATCGTAAGGCACCGAATTAAGAAAGCTTTCTTTATTTGCTAAGTGGCTATCAGTCGTTCAGACGTGCCTTGGAATGGAAGCGGTGAGTACTAGGGCACCAACCAAAGTACTGACTGGTTACTTATTTGCTAAGTGGCCATCTGCTTAACGAGTTTTTTTTTAAAACTAGCTTAACGAGTTTTTTTTTGAAACTAGCTTAACGAGTTACACTTTAGGATCGCAAAGCAGTAACTAATAGCTCGCATCCGTGACCAGTGGCGACTAATAATTCTGCCGGACAACGACGATGGAAAAAAAGAATATCACTGTGCTTCGATTTGAGGCTCGTGAGCATGATGCGTACCGGTAGTGAACTCCGAATCTCGCACGCATCATTGGGAGGTCATTGATGTAGATATGCGACTAACTAATCCTGCATCCATGAAAAATTGAAAGGCGCGGAGGAGCTGACAGAAGGGGGCTTACACGAGGGCTTGCATGTCGGTGTACCGGGCGACCTTCTGGACGGAGAAGAAGACGCGGGATTGCCGGTCCTCGGCGAGCAGAACCGCCGCAAGCACCGCGAACCCGCACGCCGCGCACCGCATGAACACCTCCGCGGCGCGCACCCGCCGCTCCAGCGCGACCGGCACGCGGCCGCCGAGGCCGTAGTAGCAGACGGGGACGTTGCCGGGGCTCACCCCGTTGGCTGCCGCAGCTCCTCCTCCTGAAGACATAATAGCCGGTCTCCTCTCCGACGAGTTACCAGTGTACCGGTGACGCCACCGAGGAAGAGAGCGCGAGGCGGATGGGCTCGGAGGAGAGCGGAGTGGAGAAATTGATGGGCCGATGTGGAAGCCGTGGAAGCAGGAGGTATTTAAAAAGCACAGAACAGAGGCAGAGGCAGCGTAGCGTAAATGTGCAGAGTTTTCGCTAGGTGTACTCCACCAACCCAGCACGCGTCCCCGTCCGGTTGGTGAATTAAACTGTGAGAAGTCGGATATGGAGCAATTCATAATTTCAATTTATTTTTGAGAAAATCTGTGTCATCACACAATTAAATTGTTCATTAGACAATTAAATTTTGACCTATTATATACTACCTCCATTTCTTTTTACTTATCATCGACTAATTTAAAAATAAATTAGTCAGTGACAAATAAAAAGAATGGAGAGAGTGTTTCTTTTCTTAATATAGTTATAGTTACCTAATCAAACACATTGTTTTGGTTAATAAAATCTATTTTAGATATGAAAATTTACATCGAGTTGACAGCATAAGGACTAAAAAAATGACAATAGTGTCTCAGAGCTTTACTCATCGCGGGCTCTTGAACGTATGTTTGCTTTGTGAGCATCTCATACTCCAAGCAAAACAAACATACTCGGTCCATCCTTAAATTTGATGTTGTTAGGATTAAAAAATACAATATAAAATTATATCAAACGGTTTATCCTAACGGCATCGATTTGATCATGAATAAAGTACGATGATGTTGTAATGGTGTGTACCTAAGACTTCGGTAAATTGAGATGATGTGCAGCCTCCGTTAGAACTAGCAGATCTAGAGTCTAGACTTAGATGGGGAGATGCATTGAAGGTGAGCCCCCTGTCCAGACCTTGGCCGTTGGATGGAGCAAATGCCTCCAGAACATCCTATCCCCTTACTGGGGAATTTCCGGCACTTTACAGTAAGCAAGGTTGCTGTCAAGAAAAGCTGAATCGTAACCGAGATCTTTGTCCTTCGTACGTGTAGAATTTTTTTTTACTACTCCTACTAGAGAAGGCAAGCAGGGGGTATCAATCCATTGGTCCAGAAATTCTGAAGTCCATATATGGTCGCTGTAAAAACACGAGCTGTGAGATCTTTGACTTGCATAGACTACTTCAATACAGTGAGAATGAGAGTATGGTGGGGGTTCGGGGTGTCTGTGAGAAACAAAGTTTTGCTCGAATATCTTGGATAGCGATTGCAGTTATAATAGGACCCAGTGTAAATATTAGGATCGCCGTTAATTATTGCGATCCAAATATATGCATAGAGGTCCCTTCCATTTTGCAAAGAGGTCCCCCTATTTCGGGACATGGCTTTGCCCGGGACCCCTCAGCGGATCCTTCGCCCGCCCGTTCGCCTCGGCGGTGCCGCCGCAGCCCTCCACGCCTTCCCTCGCCCCGCTCGCCGATGAAATCTTCTTTGAGTACCGCAGGAAGGAACAGGAGCAGCGGCGCGACCACGAGCTCATGCCCGCGGGGAACGGCGGGGCGTCGTACTCCGCTGCATGGGCTCGTTGTACACGTCCGGGTCCGGCCGGGAGCAGCACAGCACGTTCGGATCCCTCGAGCGATATTCCAATGCAGATTCTGGGCTGGGGAACGCTTCCTCAAACCGACGCCCTCCGCCGGACCACTAGCTACCGCGTTCTGGATCCCCGCCCTGATGCTTTGCATTCCTGCCCATCGTGGCGGTGCCGCCCCTCCCAAGCAGCGCTCCACGTATCTGCAAGTTGCCACAATCACGAACCCTCTCAACGCGGTCACGGCCACAGCTTGCCTGCCGCGGCAACTGTCAAGCAATCAACACCGTCTCTGTCTTGAAGCAGCCTCTTGCTTTCAATCTCTATTACGGCGTCTGGGATCGAAACAGGGTCTGTCAAGCACGTGTTTACTTGCCTGCAGTGACCACTGTTGTGCGACCCTACCCATCAGCTAATCTGAGGAACAGTAAACCGAGACGATTTCAGAGGGGAAAGGACGATAGAACAGTAACAAATAGAAGTACTAGGTCGGGGGCAATAATTAATGACAATCGGTACTAGTACCGCCACCGCACTATTTGGATTCTATAAGTTCTTAAGAAATCAACTTCTAAACATTGAAGGGTATGTATAGTTTTCTCTAGTTTTTATAAAGTGGAAATTCAGTTTCTGCAATTGAGCATAGCTTCGATGGTTATGTTAATGGTGCTGGAACCAACCACCCAACCAGGTTCAAATAATAGATTTAGTATGTGTGTTACATATTTACGACTAATTATTTTTTCAGTGGTAGATGATGTTTTTTATTGACAGTGATGTGCTCTTTGTGATTGATTTTATGAATCTTAAGATCAAGCCGGTCCAGTCTTTTAATGATGCTCTCGTATGTGAGTATCTGTACTGTGTTTCTAAAAAAAGAAGTTCAGTTTCTTAAAAACTTATTAACTGGTCCACCCCATCTAAAATT
>VSTD030001284.1:0-13427 GCA_008808055.3 Sporobolus alterniflorus
AAATGAATGCATAGAATGAAAGAAGAAGTGATCCTGAGAATTTTGGTGAAGGAATCACTAGATTTGGAGTTGTGGTTGCAAAGATATGAATTTTTGATGTTTTGGAGCTATTTTTGTGGATTTTTCTGAGGCTAGGGAACTTTTTGTAAATATTTTTCAAATTCGCGGGTCTGACTGAAAAATTATGGACTCAGGTTAATTTTGGAAAAACCGAGCGGCCTAAGTGCAAAATATCCAAAATAACGGAATTTCAGATTTATTTCTGAACTGAAGAACCCGTGAGCTGGGTGCACAGGCCGTGGACCACCGGGACTCCGGTCCACCGTGGACTGGCCTCCGTTGCCGACCGGAGGAGCTCATCGGAGCTCTGCTGACGGGCGCTCCGGTCCACGAAAGCTCGCCGCGACTGCTCGGGAAGAACGAGGAGCTCGTCGGGGTTCGGTCTAGGGCTTCACCCAAGGTGGAGGAGCAACGTGGAGGCCGGGTAACGGCGGTGATGATTCGGCAGCGACGGTGCTCGGTGAGAGCGCTGCTTAAACGTGGAGAGAGGAGAAAAGGAGCGGGGAGAGGGGCAGTGAAATTCGGGGTGGTGCTCGCCTTTTATAGGGGGCTGGGGCTGCTCGGGGTGGAAATGCCGGTCAGTAACGGCCGGTGATTTACATCCGACGCCATTGATGGCTGGGGGGGTGTTAACGGGGATTCAAGAGGGGGAATCAAGGCGGGGGAGTAAGGAGCTTTGATTGGCGTCTCAATGATGGAGGCCGGAGGCACGGGGCGATCAATTGTGGCGAGGCGCGGTGCAGACGTGATTTGGGTCGGCCGGTGTGAGGAAGGAGGTGGATCTGACGGGTGGGGCCTTCTTGGCAGCGACGTGAGAGAGAGGAAACGCTATTGACGGACTGCGCAAACTTTAAGAAGAGGCGCCTTTTGGCAAATGCGCCAAGGCTGCTCAGGCCGATTGGGCCGAGTGGGCCGAGCACGTGCACGGCGGCCTGCGGGGTGAAGTAGGCCGGGGCTGCTCAGGGCTGGGCCGGAATCAGAGGAAAAATTATTTCCAAATAAAATTTGAATTTTCGAATATACAATGGCTTTGGAAATTTGCACAGGAGATTTAGGAGGAATTTTGACATGAGGATTTTTCCTAAATTCTTCTAGGCTCCTCAAGGATTTTAGAAAAGTGAAATATGCCATGCCATGCTATGCATCCTTAGGCAAAAATAATTAATGAAAGGTTTCACCTTATACTATTTATTTAGAAATGTAACCTAATGCACTACTACTTCGACTAAATTTTGATTCGCAAAAAGTGAGTGTTACACGTGGTGGGTGCAGCGACTGAGAATAGTGTAGCCTTAGCCTTGAGGGGATAGGGCCCATGGCATTTGGGAGTAACGTATGTGATGCGTGCTTTCCTCAGTGTTTTTCGGTGCCCAACAATATCGTCAAGTATGACAGTGAAACCAATCCCAGTGTATGTTTAGAGGACTACCGCCTCACACGCAAGGTAGGCAGGGTGGACAATGACCTATTGATTATCCAGTTCATCCCCATCTACTTAGCTGACACATCCAGAGCTTGGCTCGATCACTTACCCAGAAACTCGACCGATTGCTAGGAGGATCTCAAGGAGATCTTTACCCGCAGCTTCTAGGGCACGTATGTGCAGCCCGACAATCCTTGGGATCTAAAGGGTTGCCAGCAAAAGCAGGGGAGAGCACACCTATAGAGGGCACGGGATTGCATCCGGCATTACATCTGGGTTTACATTCGGTGTTACATCCAGCATTTCTCCTAGAAATGCCACGAACTCCCCAGGATTTGCGACACTAACATTATATCAGCATTCTGGTCAGGCACAACCTGCCAAGCCCTGGTGCATGAGCTCATCGACATCACCACCAGGCACGCCTCTGCGCGAGGAGGTGGTCGTGGCCATCATTGTGCAGAGCAGTGGGAAGATAGCCCTGGGTGGCAGTCAGGGAGCACCAGCCACAGCAGCCGACAAGTGTACAAAGGGGGGCGTCAGGAGCAGTAGGAGGGGGCCAAAGCAATGGCCCCAATGAGTTGTGACCACCAATAGTTGTGAAGAGGGTAATAACGACAAGGAGATCAATGACTCCAATGAGGAGCTCGTTGCCACTTGCAAGCGTGATTTTAAGCGCTAGGTTTGGCTGCCCACGGATCTCTCAAGAAGCTTCTCGAACTGGCCAGCCCAAATCATACATACCCTATCAAGGACAAGTTAAAAGAGTGCACCCTGATGAAGAATTACATGACCATGGGAACTTTTGCCAGGAGCAAGAAACCCGAGGGTGACTCAGTGGGAAAGGTAGCCTCCCTTTCCCCGAAGAGAAGGCTGTCATGTCAATTTATAGCGGACTGGCCCCTCATGAGTCACGCCGCACACTCAAGCTTAGAGGCTAGGCGATCAACGCTATGAGCGTGGCAGTCCCAAAGTTCTTATGCTAGTCTGAATACCTGATTAGTTTCCACCGTTCGGACCACCCAGATAGCATCCCTAAGCCAGGGAGGTTTCCCCACATTGTCGACCCGGTGGTCGGGACAACTTGGCTCACTACGGCCTTCATGGATGGGGGCAACGACCTCAACCTCATGTACCTCAACACCTTTGAGAGATTGGGCCTTGCGTAGGACTAGCTCCAAAGTAGCCCACACCCATTTTATGGAGTCGTCTCGGGCAAGCAGTCTGTCCCTCTAGGATGGGTCACCCTGCTGGTCACCTTCGGGGATGCAAGCAACTACCGCACCGAGATGCTCGCGTTTGAGGTAGTTGACTTCTTCGGGCCTTATCATGTCATCCTGGGGTGGCCATGTCATGTCAAGTTCATGGCCATCCCCAGTTATGCCTACCTCGAACTCAAGATTCCCGGGCCTGCTGGGATCATCACTGTGGAGGTCAGGATGCAGCGAGTGGTGGACTGTGAGCAGAGCAACATCGAGCTGGCCACCACCGCGATCGCCATGACTGAACTAAGGGAGCTCAACATCCAGTTGCCCATGGCTCCATTCAGCTCGGAGATGCCCCCGACAGCCTACATTTCCAAGACGGACGAGGATGCCAAAGCCGTGCAGATTGATGTCGGGAACCTAGCCAAAACCGTGCAATATCGGGGCCAACATGGATCCTAAATAGGAAAGTTAGCTCGTCGACTTCCTCCAACACAAGAGGGACATGTTTGTGTGGAGCCCGGTAGAAATGCCGAGAGTCCCCGGGAAGTCACCGAGCATGCCCTCAATATCAAGCCCGATTCAAAACCAATCAAGCAAGGTCTGTGACACTTTATTCAGGAGAAGCACCGGGCCATGGGTGAAGAGCTATCTAGGCTTTTGGCTGCTAGCTTTGTGAAAGAAGTCCAGCACCAAAATTGGATAGCCAATCCAGTCCTTGTGCCAAAAAAGGCGGGAAATGGCGGATGTGTGTGGATTACACAAGCCTGAACAAGACATGCCCAAAGGATACTTGCTCTCTCCCATGAATCAACCAGGTCCTGGACCTCATTGTCAGGTGTGAACTCCTGAGTGTACTCTGTTTGGATGCTTTTGCTACGTAAAAATGCAGTTCGGGTTGAAAAACACAGGGCCACCTACCAGCGGTGTATGCAGTCCTATATTAAGGGGCAAATCAGGCACAATCTGGAGGTCTACGTCAATGACATCATCATAAAGACCTGGCAGGGCAGCAGCCTCATCCTCTACCTAGAGGAAACCTTCACCAACCTCAGGCATTTCAACATCAGGCTAAACCCAAAAACATGCACCTTTGGGGTCCCCCGGGGCAAACTTTTGGGGTACATCATCACCAAGCATAGCATTGAAGCCAATCCTGACAAGATCTCGCCCATTGCCGAAATAGGCCAAGTCAGGAGTGTCAAAGACGTTCAATGGCTTATGGGGTGCCTCATGACCCTTAGCCATTTTGTGTCCCAGCTGGGGGAACGCGGGCTTCCCTTGTGCATGTTATTGAAAAGGTTTGATTCCTTCCACTGGACGGACGAGATGTAGAGGGCGCTTGATGACCTCAAGGCACTCATCTCCAAACCTCTGGTCTTGGCCTTGCTGGAGCCTGGTGAGACCCTCCTCCTATATGAAGCAGCCACCACCCAGGTCATCAGTGCCGCCCTGGTATTAGAGCGGGAGGAGCCCTGCCATGTCTACAAAATATAATGACTGGTCTACTACATCAGCAAAGTCCTCTCTGACTATGAGACCCTCCAAAATTAGGTATAGAAGTTACTCTATGCTATGTTAACTACAAAGCACAAGCTCTTGCATTATTTTGAGAGCCACCCAATCCGGGTGGTAACCTCGTTTGGGCTCGAAGAAATTATCGAGAACTAGCTCACCACAGGAAGGATCACCAAGTGGGCACTTGAGCTTATGGGGCTCGACAAAGCCTACATGCCCCAAATGGTGATCAAGTCCTAGGCCCTAGCGGATTTTGTGGCTAAATGGACTGAGACTCAGCAGCCGCTCCGTGGTCACTCAAGAGCATTGAAGCATGTATTTTCAGTGCTCCTTCACCCTCAATGGTGCTGGGGGAGGTGTAGTACTGATCTCTCCTAAAGGAGATCAACTCCGTTACATTATTCAACTTCATTTCCATGCTACTAATAATGCTGTAGAGTACGAGGCCCTGGTAAACGGCTTGCGAATCACCACTGAACTCGAGATACATCGGCTTTATATTAGGGGAGACTGTGAGCTCATTGTCAAGCTCGAACTATCTCGACTCCCACATGGCAGCTTACTAGCAGGGGATAAGAAGACTAGAGGAGAAATTTGATGGTTTTGAGCTTCATCACATCCTCCGGTGAGACAACGAGGTGGCCGACGCCCTTGCCCAGCTCGAATCAAGTCGCAAATCACCCCCTCTGGGTGTATTCACACAAGATCTATTCAAACCCTCTATCCAACTCGAGAAGGACACCCCAGCACGTCCACCCATGGGCTCCACTGATGAAGGCAAGCCGGTCTCTATACCAGGAACCCCGTCGGGGGAGGGCGGCTCAACAACAATACCAGGGGCTAGTCTGGGAGCTCAACCGGGCCTATTACGCTGGACCCAGGGCAAGCGGGGGAGTCAGTAGCTATTGTCGGACTGCCCAGCCTCGAGGCAGATTGGTGAAAACCAATTGCCAATTACCTTCAGCTAGGGATGATACCAGACACTAAAACTGAAACCCGGCGCCTCGCGCGTAGGGCTAAAGGATACCTGATACACGACAATGAGTTGTATCGATGTAGCACTCATGCATCCCTCAGTGGTGCATCCCCCTCAAGGTGGGTAGGGTGCTACTCCTCGATATCCATGAAGGGATCTATGGTAATCACTCCTCCTCAAGGAGCATGGTCAGGAAAGCCTTCCAGCAAGCTATTTACTAGCCAACCGTGGCCATCGATGGAGCAAAAATTGTGAATTCCTACAGGGGGTGCCAGTATTTTGCCAAACAAATCCACACCCTAGCCCAAGAGCTCCAGGCGATCCCCATCACCTGGCCTTTCACCATATGGGGTCTGGACCTTCTAGGGCCCTTAAAAACGCTCGGGGGCTTAACCCACCTACTCATCACGGTCAATAAATTTACCAAATGGGTCGAGGCAAAGCCCCTAAGCAAGATCAGCTCCACGCAAGGCATTGATTTCATCAGGGATATCATTTTCTGCTTTGGGGTCCCTAATTCTATCATTACCAATAGCAGCACTCAGTTCACCGGAGAAAAATTCCTATACTTCTGTGATGACATTAACATCCATGTCGACTAGGTCACAGTGGCCCACCCACGCACAAACAGGCAGGTCGAGCTTGCTAATGGTATGATACTACAAGGCTTGAAGCCTCACATCGTCACCTAGAAGGGTGAGAATGTTCACACCCAGCTCAACACCTAGGCAAGGAAGTTGGCAGCCGAGGTCCCCTCAGTGCTCTAGAGCTTGCGGACGACGTTAAACATGTCAACAGGATTCACTCCATTCTTCATGGTGTATGGGCAGAGGTAGTATTGCCTAGTAACCTGTAGTATGGGTCCCTAGGGTTCGAAGTTACCAACCAGACATGGCCAAGGAAGCCCAGAAGGATGCCATCAACATACTCAAAGAATCAAGGGGCACTACCATCATAAGGTCAGCAGGGTACCAGTAGGCCCTCTGATGGTATCACGCATGAAAGATTCACCCTCGAGCCTTTCAGGTAGGTAATTTGGTCTCGTGATAGATACAAACCAAGAAAGCTAAGCAGAAGTTGTCCCCGCCCTGGGAGGGACCTTACTTGGTAGCCGAGGTACTCCGGCCCGGGGCATACCGACTCCAGGAAATTGATGGTGCGACATTCCCAAATGCCTGGAACATAGAATAGCTAAGGAAGTTCTACCCATAACTCTCTCCTTCCTTTTTTTGCCTATTTTTCACTTTTCTACTGGTACTAGGATGACGACGGGAGGGTGATAGCAGGTATGTGAGCAGATGTTGGTGTGCACAGGATCTCTGGGCTTTTCTCAAGGCACCACGGTGTGAGTAACCACGGAGTCGAGACCACGGGCCCTTGAAAAATGTAGTAAAGGGTGTTGTATATGTTTACATGCCCCCACTCCTCACATATCACCCTTTCTACACCAAGGGATATGGGAACCATGTCCAAAATGAATCACACGATTACCGTGGGCCTGCCAAATGATTTGGGTTTGAAGGCGAAACCCACCAGATGGGTCAGAGCTGATTAGAGCAACTAGAGCGAGGGACGAAGTGCCACATGGGGTGGCTAGCAGTTGGCACATCCAGAGTCCCATCGAGGGGACCAAATGCCCTCAAGCTTCATATCTGAGTCTAGACCGGGAGGTTTCTTTCGTGCCCCTCTCTGGGCTAGCATCGAGTCACATGGGTTTTCCGTGTGGATTAGCCAGGAAAGAAGTGTGAAACCACCTAGTCTAGATTTGATCAGTGGGGCATTCTGATCCAATGGAGAGGCACATGCCCTAGCTGGCTCTCACCCCCGAACGGTGACCTAGGGTCCTCTAAGATCCTAATTCAGCACTTCGGTGCTCACACTCAGACCATTAGCCAGCTCCCAAACTCGTGGACCACGCCTACTAGTAGGTCCCTGCAATTCAGCCCCTTAGGGTTAACGAAACACCTTAGGATGGGGTTCGGGTGAATTCTGCACCACATTCTGACAAGCCAGATAGAATTGTGGGGCTTTCTTAAGTCATCAGCGTCATACCTATCAATACATATGGAACTTACTCTCCACCTGAGCTTTTTATCTCAGATGTAGCCAAAGGGCCAACACAGTGGATACCACCAAGGGATTCCCAGTCAAGATCGTGGAGGCTTTAGCCCCATAATCTCGATGTCGAATCCCGCGGAGGAGCCCACTACACCATATGAGTTCCTATTCTACCATCCAACAAGTGACCAGCTCCGGCCACCCGCCTGACGGAACGCTCGGGGGCTACTGTCGGGGTCTTGTACCTCGGGTACCATGGGCCACGGATTACGGCCCAACCACCTGGACACGACTGACTAAAGGTTTTCTCCCCATTCATCGTGTCCTCCAAACGGAAGGATCTCGATCTCCGGACTCCAACACCTTTCATGTATGGGCTAAAGGTTTTCTCCCCATTCATACATGTAAACAACACGCAGCCTAGAGGACTCGAACCTTCTCCACCAGGGGAAGGCCAACCACCTTAGAAGGTTACATGGCCTCAGATAAGGATGGACTAAACTCAGCACCGCCCCACATGAGGTGACTAGACCTAGTAGCATCAGTCCAAGAACCCTGGGGCCCGGGCTAACAGTCATGGCATGCCCCACGTGAGGCGACTGCACCTCAGAAGGCCTTCGGGGACAAGCTAGGAGGAACCTTCCTAAACCAGGGACTACATACACCAGACTGTAGGTCATTGGCGGTGGACTGCATAGAGGGAGGAATACCCCATCTACATCGGCTCTCCACTGATGAAGGTTGGGCGACCAAGGAAGGCCGAGCCAACAAGGCAGTGACCCCAGGAACTATCTCGGGCGTCATCGACCTCATCGCCAACAAGACTCTAGAACAGGACTGAAAACCGGAGAAAGCCCCAATCGACACCGATGAACCGACTATCTCACATATGGACCTAGTGGCCATGTAAATCCCTTAGTGGATATAGAAATAATTAGTTTGTAGTTATCCAGCCGCCTCTTAGCTATAAAAGACCCCTACCCTTCAGGCCGGAGACACAAGAACATTTTCCCTCTTTCACTTAGCAAACTTCTCGAGCTCTCAGCTCACCCCCATTGTAACAATGTTCATCTTCAATACAAAGAAACGTTGGGTGTATGGCTATTACCTTATAGAAGGGGCCTGAACCAGGATAAACTGTAGTGTGCTTTGTAGTTCTTCATAGTTCACAAGACCATCTCAGAACAGGAATGCGAGATGTTACCTAACATCCTATGTGACCCTATGCAGCTTAGGAACCAAGCACCGGCGGTCTTCGTCCACTATTTACATGTCTCCCACCTCAACGCTGACCATTCCCGCCTAGCCGAGCAATCAGCTAGTGGGGACCCCTTTCCCGGCCAGCTCATGTAAGTTATGATGTAGCGGCGCATAGGATATACTCCCCAGAGCATTTCCCCTCAAGAAGCTCCCGCTTTCCGTTGTCAGTTGGCCGACGACGAGGTCGCCACCGTGCCACTCTGGTCGTGCCCACATGCGGTGAGTTGGCCGTGACCGGCTGGCATGGGCTAGGCCAAAGGCCTCCCATGGGCCAGGTGTGCTGAGCCTTGGCCCATTTAAACCTTGGAGCTATGCGCTGTGGAGAAGTCCATGGGAATAGTAAAATTTGCCAATTTCCATTTGGAATTTTCAAATCCAATTCATTTCAAATTCTGAATTTGATTCAATTCAACTCCAAACAAGTTCAAACAAGGAAATTTGGTTAAGTTACTTCCAAACTTGAAGTCCAAGTTCAAATTATGATATAAACTTATAAATTCAATTAATTTAATCAATCCTTTATAATTTACTCATAAAGCTTGAAAATTATTTAGAAATTCATAGAAATTTATCCATAGTTCCAAAATTTGAATTAGGACTCCCTCTTCATGTCAAGTAGTTTTTTATCTCTTGTCCGTGACATTTTGCTAGGATTAGAGGCTTCTTTTATCTTTGATCAAGTAGTGGCCATGGTGAAAATTAATAGAACTTTGTCATGGCACCTTTTGGCCTTGAATTTTTAGTAAGGACCTTGCTGAAGTTTTCGCACACTATATGCTAGGTCATGAGTGATGGTTAGCATGGTTCGACCCCCCTTAACCCTATGTTCTTAAGTATAGTTAGCTAATGGGAGTTAATGAAGGAAATGGTTGCTATAGGTCTTTAATCAACATCAAGGCATGGAGTTGTGCTTGTTCTTATCTCACTTACCTTCGTTACCTTCCATTAACATCCATGCATCATGTCCCATAGGTTCTAACGCCATCAACATTGAGAAAACACCAAGCTTCACTGAAGCTAACCCTTCATCCTTGTTTGATCAAGTCAAGCACCTAGCATTCTCCTTCAATTGGATTTTGCTTTGGAACACTTTATAATTATGTTCATGATTGTTCACTTATGTGTAGGAGTTTATTGAAACCTTAGTTGCACTAAGAACACCCTTACTAGTCCACTTTGTTTACAACTATGCAAGAAAATTATCTATAGTATGCTATGCTTAATGGTGTAGGCTATCAGTAGAAGACAAGTGGTCGGAAAGTGCTCACGATGGAGATATTTCTATCAATGGAGGTCCTATATGGTTTATGGCTTTTGATTTCAGAATGTGGCACAAATTGAGACGGGCGGGGAAACTAGCGGAAAGTGGAGAATACCAGATGGGAAGGTCAGAGAGAGGTCTGTTGTCATGTTCGGAGCTTCGAAGGTGGTAGCCCCCACCTATGTCAATTAAGGACCACATCGGTTGGGCCTTGAGGAACAAGCATTGATTATCTACTGATGCATACATGATTTATGGGGTCCCGCAAACTTAGTAGTTTCGTAGGGCATTGAGATAGAAGCTATTCTACCATACCTCCAGGATGTATATGGGGATAGTACATGGGCCACCCATGGATGCCTGTTGAGGTATCGCGTGGAAGATGTGCACTAGGCTAAGGTGGGCCCGAATCATCTCCTTGATCGTGTCATGAACTGTGGCCACTCGTGGTGTCTTTGTGACTCTTGAGCGTCATGTTGTTAGGTTTATCCCTTGTAAGGTAGTAATTGGTTTGAATCTCCACCACACCCTTAGAAATGGGTGATGGCTTGATCGCTATGTTCAAATATAGTAATTCAACATCATTATGTTTGTGATGAAAATTATGAGGATGACATTGACTATTTTATAGTCAAGGCTTGTTAATAATCAAATATTGCTTTGATACCTTTGCAAGTTTAGAGTAAGATGTAAACCTTCTTATGTTAATCGACTTAATTTGGCTAATAACATGTTTAATAGTGCTTAATGTAGGTGCTAGTAGGCGTATGAGTTCATTAGCTTTGTTTAAAGCCTTTGCATGTCTCATCGTGATCATTTGGTCACGATGCAGAAGTCATGCTGAGCGTAGTCACTCTAGTTTTGCTCTTGTTGTCTTTTGTGTGCAGGTGAGGATCTTCTTCCTCTTTCTGACAATGCTGATGAGGGGTGTCAGTGGGAGGTCCAAACCAATGAGTGTTGGATGTTGTACTGGGACCCACAGGTTTAGAGTGCTGATGGAGATCATTCTCTTATAGGGCAAATAGAATGTACTGAACGTGAGAGAAATCGCTTCCACAAACTATGAAACATCTCTTGAAGCGTGTTTTGGCTTCAAACCTATTTGTATAACCAATACGTGAACCTAATGTGTAATAATCTTACTTAAACTTAATGTATGGTTTTGTATGCTTATTGTGTGTTCATTGTATTCTCGCTTCGTCGAGAATCACCCAATCTGATCCTGGTCGATGACACTTTGAGGTGGTTCTGTCACAGTTAGTATCAGAGCAAGATTGGGGTAACACACTAAGCATATAAAAATCACAACTACAATTTAAGTGAGGATCGCTTAGTCCATATAAGGTCTATAGTAGTCTCTTAAGGTGGCAAGCTAACTTATTTGTTCATATGCCTCTATGAGTTTGTGTTGGTAAAGGTATGTGGTAATTTTTGGAGTGTTGGCCTTATTTTGTTGTTGATGATCTTATTTTATTGGTTGTGGCTTTAGTAGAGATATTAGGGATGTGGATGCTTCTCTATTATTTATGAAGTTTTATTGTTTGTGTTTCGCTTGTAGGACTTGAAGTGCATATGAAAGTACTGATCCATGATGTGCATGATTGGGCATGCAAGTGCTGATCCGCTAGGGGCATGAAGTGCTGGACCCCTTAAGGGCTTGTTTTATCCATCTTCTGTAGGTACACTAACATACATTAAATTGTTAGTAATGGTGTTGAGAGCACTTGTGCCACCATATCGTGTACCTACGAAAAACGTATCACAGCAGTCATCAACCTTCACACATGCCCTTAAATTACCAACACTCATATGCCCACTCATGCCTATAGTGGATTAGCACATTCGTGCCCACATAAGCCCAACAAGCTACTCACAAACAACCAAAATCTTTGTAAACAATAATGAAACATTCACAACCCTAATAGTTCTACTAAAGCCACAAGCAGCCAAAATAAGATCATCAACAACAAAATAAGATCAACACTCCCCAAAATCACAACATACCTTTGCCGACACAAATCTGTAGTTACAATATAAATATATATGCTAGATTGCCAACTTAAGAGACTATTATAGTCCTTATATAGGCTAAACGTTCCTCATCGTAAACATAGTTGGGATTTTTAGATGCTTCGAGTGTGCTTTTAACCCCAATCTAGCTCTGGTACCAACTGTGACAGAACCACCTAAAAAATGGGGGTTTTGTAGCACCCTGTTTTTTGAAAAGAATAGAATTTTATAAATTTATATATTTAAATAAAAATTTATTTGTTGCATTTCATGCCTATGCATATTTTCCTTTGTATTGTGAAGTGTTCTTGTATTTTATCATGTGAGTAGAAGTCATCAAAATTCAAATTTATTTTGAATTCAAATTAAGTTGCAAATTATAAAAAGATTTTAAAACGAAAAGAATTTTCCTAGATCCGATATGGCAACGGGCCGAAACCCATTTGGAATCTGAGTCTGGCCCAGCCGGCCTCTTCTTTCCCCTCCCTGTTTTCTATTTTTCATGCGGCAGCCGAGCGGGCCCAGCCTAGCTTCACTTTGGAATTGGCCCAACCGAGCCTACCCGGCCTCTCCAGCGTGCAGCCAGTGTAGCGGCCCAAGAGGACTCCAATGCACGCAGCCCAGCTGGCCCCTCCCGTCCCTACCGGCACCCAAACCAAGAAGAGAGTCCGACCTGATCAAGTCAGCTCACCCCGGAGGTGGTTCTTCAGGATAAAACTGAATTTTCCCCTTTTTTATTAGAGCCAAATCTTCGCAAGTTAGGATTCAATCCGAGATAAGATGGAGTGGAGTCCTTGCCGGCTATGTCTTGGGAAGAAATCCCCTATAAAACGGTGTCCCATTGACCCTAATTTCCACCCGCAATACCTGATGCCCTAGCACACGTAGAGTTCGATCTTCCATCAATTCTCGTCGCAATTGAAGGTCTCCACGAGCCCTAGGAGCGTCTGCCGCCACCGCCTGTCACCTTTTGGTCACCGGAGGGTCCTCAGAGCTTTCGTACATTGACCTGAGAAAGAGGACAAGACTCATCGCTGCTGCTAACTCTCGCAGAGATGTTCGAGCCGACGAGAACCATTGGGTAAGCTTCCTGAGAGCAACCGCTTCGTTTTTCTATAGGAACCTCATCAGTCCGTGCGCTATAGGCCGAGATTAGCCCCGCCGGTGAAACCATCGGAGCCCCATGGTTCCGCCGTGGCGAGCGGCCGTGCTGCCACCAATGGCCTTGGGTCGTGCGCACTGGTTCACGGTTTTACCAAATCATGGCCCTTGATCCACTCGCCAACGGCCGAGATTAGCTTAGAAAATAAACTTTCAATCTTATAAAATCGCATGCCTCCATTTTGAGTTGAACGGTCCCGGGGTAATAGACCCGTGCACTCTGGACCTAGTCCATGAAACCGTGGACCAATGCCACAGATTTTTCAGCAGGAAGATAATTCAAATAATTAGAAAAATAATTTGAGCCTTAGATTTTCACAAAAACACCCTCAAACTTTTCTGAAATTACATTTTAGTCCCTATAATTTTACATTTAAGTCCCTATTTAACTTTTTATGATTACAATTAGGTCCTTTTGTTAATTAATCTATTAATACTAATTACCTATTTAATCTATTAACTTCAAACCCTCATAACTTCTTAACTGTAGCTCCG
>VSTD030001285.1:0-13426 GCA_008808055.3 Sporobolus alterniflorus
AGGACACTTGCCTTGTTGCCCGCTAAAGAAAACCTCAGAGTCTTCAAAGACTTGCTCTTGAAAATCATCGAACAGTGACTCTAACACAGAATTTCCTAACGCAAGCACACAATATAGAAATAAATCTAGATGCAGCAAACAATTGTTATGAATGAATGCACGAATAGAAAGAATGAGGAATTCTAAGAGTTTTGGCACAATAATCACAAAAAACAGAGCTCAGGATAGAAAGATATGGCTCTGGAAGATTTCAAGGGCAAAATGGTCTCTTTAGGAGGTTCTGGGGGTATTTGTGGAATTTTTGAGTGGCTAGAAGTGTTGGTGCGAAAGGACAAGGGCTCTTGCGAAGTTTGGGAATTTTTTGGGGAGTTTGGTGGATTTTTGGAGTGTTTAGAGCGGTTAGGACCTAATCATAATTATTTTTTGGAAATTGAGGGTCCTGCTCCAATTTCTTCCAGGTGCAGGAACCGCGGCGAAATTTACGTGAAGAATAGGGGGTTCGGTGCAAAGTTTGTGAGATATAATGAATTAGGAATTGTTTTCCAATGGAAAAATTTGTTGAACGGGTCCATGGGACCATGGACCGGGCGCCATGGTCTAGTCCATGGTGGACCAGCAAGCAACGCGGACCATGGGCATGGCGGCACGCAACCGGCGTGGGGTGCGATGGTCGCTGGGGCTCTGGGGGCTTGTCAGAGGGGGCTGGAGACAAAGAGGGCGATGAGGCGAAGCCGAGGGGTGCTCACCGGAGCACGGGTGGTGGCGGAGAGGCGACACGATGGAGGCGAAGAGTGGCGGTTGCTTGAGCTCGGTGCAAAGTCAAAGTGGAGCAAGAGGGAGCTCGGGAGAGATAGGTAACGGTGCGGTGAAGCCCGTGGGTGGTGCTCGCCTTTTATAGGGGCCGTGTGGGAGCTCGTGAGGCGGTTGTCGGAGAGTAACGATCGGCGATTAATGGTTGGGGAAGGGTTAAGAAGGGGGATTAAAAGGGGGCCAGCGGACACGGTGGTCTGCAGGGTGAAGCGGGCCAGTGCAGCGAGGCTGGGACAGCTGTGCCGGATCCGAGGAGAAAATTTATATGGGATTTGATTTTTCAAATTCAAATGAATTTGGATTTTGGCAAGACTTTGATAATTTCTTAAAGGAGATTTAGAAGGAATTTGGACATGGGGATTTTTTCTACATTCTTCTAGCCTTCTCAAGAATTTTTAGAAAATACAATATGCCATGCCATGAATGTAACCTTAAGCCAAATTAAATTGAGAAAATCTTTTCCTTAACCTAAATTTTCCAAAAAAAATCAACCTAATGCACTTCTAGCTTGGCAAAGTTTTTATGATGCAAAAGTGGGCGTTATAGCTACCTCATCTCACTTCCCTGAGCTGGAGCCTGAGTTGGAGTTACTTGGATCCGGGTATAGCTTAGACCTAACGTAGGGTCAGCTAGATGCCCTTTGGTCCCGGACACACCAGGCTTTGGAATCTCTGTCATCAAGGGTCCCTCCGTCGGTTACTCATAGCCATCCTGATGGCACCTGGGATGAGTAGCGGCAATAGCTTAGCCATCTTTAATTTTCTGCCCTTCTCCTATAGGCTATGGGACACAAATTAATGTGTGTGGTACAAAATCCAGAGATGGTTTGATCATGGATCGTCCTCTTTCTTCCTTGCGCTTGTTGGTCCCACCGAGCATGAAATCATTGTGGGGCCCCCAAACTTTTTTGAAGAGAGAAAAAAGAAACGAACACGACTTCCAGCTATGTTGAGACCATAATCAAGCATCAATCAGTGGACTGTAATCCTAGTAGCCCCCGAGTGTCAGGGTATGGCCGACCATGCCTGGCCATATCGTGGAACTTGGTTGTTAAGAAATTTATACAAAGACAGAGAGAGGTGTATTGTGGTACAAAACACGGATAGATTTTCCTTAGCCATTTCGCACTTTCTACGTTTGGGAAGATCACGCCATTGATTTCTCGAGGAAAGAAGAAACGACCGAAGGGAGGTTGCGGGCCGCGCATTTTATTCCATGTTGTTTTGCTGACTCCACTGGCAGTGAGGGCGCTGCCGGTTGCTGGTGGTAGTGAACTATTTGTGATTCTCGGCACGCCGCACACGATCTCGGGTGCCATTCTTGAACGGTCGTCACTTCGTCTCTCAGATGGTATAAATAATAGGGTATCGGGCATCAATACTCGCATCCCTTTCATAGCCCTCTTTCAGCAAGAGCGGCAGTGCCCTTCCTTGTCTTTACCTTCCTGACCGCTTTAGCTTTCTCGCGTGATGATGGCCTGTGGTGATGATCGCGGGAAGCACCCTCAAAGCGAGGGTTCCAGCTGTGGCAGCCGGTCACCGCCACCTCATCGGATGATGATGGTGGCGGGCTCCCACTAGATGTCCATGCCTGGCCATTCCTGATGGTGACTGAGCTTATCTCTTGATGCAACATTGATCTTCTCTGTTTGCTTTGTGTAGGCCTCCTCCTCCTCCTCTTTCTACCATGGCGGCGGTGGTGGCTGAAGAGCTACAAGAGCAGCTCCTGGCGTGGGAGGAGGAGTTGATGCAAAGGGAGGAGGCCCTCACCATGCGGAAGGAGAAGGCCAAGATTTAAGAGAAAGCCCTGGTTAAGGTCAGCACCGACCTTGACGCCGAGCGGGCAAAGGTCGAGGCTACTCGAAAAGAGTACCTCAGCAAAATAGAGATGCACACCACCCATGCCAAGCACCACCTCAACCTTGACAAGATGTTGGGGGAGAAAAACGTCGAGCTCAACAGAAGAGAGCAGGACCTGGACATGGGCGAGGTGGCGTTGGTGGAGGCACAGTCCCGGGGACTCAACCCCCGGGACAACCATGAAGAGTTGATGGAGTTCATTGAGCTCAGGAACTTCCTCAAGGAGGCCGACGTGGAGTGCGTCACTGAGGTCGGGTGACTAGTAAACCTAGTGAAGGATGTTTCCATGGTCCTGGTGGACCCGCGCGTGGCCGGTGACATCTTGGAGGTGGTGGGCGTCATATTGGAACGCCTACTGGAGGCCTATGCATCCAGCCATGGTCCATGGGATTAGGCACCACCCATTTCCTGTCGTCGCTTCCTCCGGTTGTCCTGCACTTGTCTTTTGCTTTCATGTTTATCTTTTGTATGTAAATATTTTAAGGACTCTGGGTTTCTGATGGCTCTACACTTTCATGCTGGTTGGCGCAATCCTTAGCACGACGAGGATTCAAGTCGGGTGCGAGTCTCATTTTGCCTGACATGCCTTCGCCCAGGTCCCCGCTGCAGTGAGTTGGGGACCCAACACTTAGCTAGTCACGTAGCGTCCCCGGGGCTGGGGCAGGGTCAGATGAAGATAGTCAAGACCTCCACCTCCCTGTGAATGGGTGCCACGCCCTTCCCGCTCGGGTCCCCCTCGAGCTTCCTACCCTCGGAGAAGGCCCCTAACATCATGAAAATTTTCATCATGGTGTAGTCTTTGAGTTTGTGCTTGTCGGTACCTTGCAGACTGGGTACCCTCGCGTATAAGCTTCAAGTCAAGACAAGAGGCAGGGCGTGCATCCACACACTACCATGTGTCCCGCAACACCGGACCAAGCCTCCCTGCTTAGGCGGGCTCCGGTGCTGCCACGCATCCCATGGCTTTGGACCTCACCTCTCCGCTTAGTAGGGGTCTGGTGCTGCCACATGTCCCGTGGCTCTAGACCTCAATCCACCTCGGAAGTGGGCTCCAGTGCCGCCACGTGTCCTATGGCTCTAGATCCTGCCTCTCCACCCAAGGGGGCTCCTGTGCTGCCACGCATCTATGGTACTCCGTGGGCCATTGGAATAAATAAAGGCTTAGTTGCACTAGGTGTGCAGCGAGGTTTGCTAGTTACCAAGGCATACCCACGTGTTACCGAGGTGCCTACGAGACATGCAGGTAGGCGGCATCATCATAACCAACAAGACGTGTGGGCGGGCTGCTACAGTACCACGCTACAGTGTGGTGCCACGCGACTGACCACTCTCAGGCGCGATTGGCAGGGGCCTTGAACCAATAGAACAGCACTACACAACAGACCACAGGCAACGTGGCAGGATGATAGGACAGGGCGCACTAGGCACCGCTCACAACATCATTAGCCTACTACTAGCTGATATACCCTGGTGATGTAATAGGACATAACCGCCCTGGGGCAACCTGTCTGGCCCTAGGACTGCATGTAACTGTCCGCTCCTGTGTTATAAAGGGATCGAACATCCCTGATTCAAACCAAGCTCAATTCAACCCCAACACTCTTCTGGATAGCAAAACCATAGCTGGAAGAAAATATAACATTAAACACATCTCCCGTGGACGTAGGGTGTTACGCTCCGGCGGCTCAAACCACGTAAATCCTCGTCTTCACCGTGTTCCATCCTTAGCTCAAATCTGAGAGACATAAGCCCCTCCAACAACTAACCACAGCAGGAAGCTCTAGGGCAGTGTCGGTGTAAGTGTCGTAAAACCACTTTGATATTTGGTGCTCCAAGTAGGCGGGCTTTTCGTCATTCTTGGTGTTCCAACATCAACATCATGGTGGGCATTCAATCCATGGCTGCCTCCTCTCATCCCTCTCGCTAAGAGCAGGAGACTGAGGAAGAGGCCACTTCCCGCTCCTAGGCGGGACAATCTCGACGTGATGGCAGTCGCACCGTCGGCACGATTGTGGTCCATACCACACCCGTGGCACAGTGCCAACGCTCAGCCACCACGGTTGTGACTCCACCACCGGCAGTGGCCGTCGAGGCCACGCTGGTCGCTGCACATCACCTTCTCAACAATCCCCCAGGCCCACATACTTCATCGTCAGCAGCGGAGCAGTGGTGCCATGACATCGACCAGCTCATCGTCGCCATTATCAACACGTCGTATCACGGAGGACGGCAGGTTAACAACTCCGGTAGGGGGCTCATCTATCGGAAGCGCAGTCACGCACACCAGTAGCAGCTCAAGCGCCATCAGCACCACGTGTGCTGGCGGTGAGTATTGCTACGTCCGACCTCTGGGCCGAACTCGAGCGCTGCTGCCTAGGTGAGGATGGTGACATCACCATCGAGTGCCATCACGAGAGGCATCGCAATCTCGAGGGTGACTATGGTATTCCTGTCGCCACTCACATAACATGTGCTACGCACACCCCTAGCTCTCCAGGGGTTACGGGTGGGTGCATGGCACTTGCCCCACACCTCCGCACAGTGGTTTGGCCACTCAAGTTCTGGGGCCCACCTACTGGAGAAGTATGATAGGTCCGTCAACCCCACTGAGTTCCTACAGATCTACATCACCTCCATCGTCGCTCTAGGGGGAATGAGGCTGTCATAGCCAACTACTTCCCCGTGGCCTTAATCGGCATGGCTCTGTTGTGGCTCATAAACTTGCCAGAGGCGTCTCTGAACTCCTGGGAGGAGTTGTGCCATCATTTCACAGCCAACTTTGAGATTGCCTACTCTCGGCCCGACAACGAGACAGACTTCCATGTCATGCAGTAGTGCCTAGGGGGATCACTGCACTCCTTCATCCAGCTGTTTTCCTAAGTTAGCAACACCATCCCTCGTATCTCCAATGCTTCTATTGTTGTTGCATTCTGCCAGGGTGTGAGGGATGAGAAGATGCTAGAGAAGCTGGCCACGCGTGACATACAGGACATCACCAAGCTCTTCAGCCTGGTGAACAAGTGCGCCAGGGCCACAGAGGGTCATGCTTGGCATACGCCACCTGCCCCAGAGACAGGGAAAGTAGGCAAGCCCAATGCGGGTTCCGCTGCTCAACGCAGTGGCAACAACAATAGCAAGCAAGTCAGTGGCAACAACCAGCCCCTGGCTAGCGCCCCCACTGCTGCAGCTGCTGCTATAGTGGTTAGTGGGGGTCGTGGCCCACGAAACGACAAGTGCCCCCATCAAATGTCTAGCTGTGACGACAGCGGCGCATGGTTCCCGATGCATAACTCCACGTGCCACAACATCGGCAAGTGCCAGGAAATCAAGAAGCATGTGGAATAGTTCCACAAGAAGCAGCAGCAACCACGCCAAGATGGCATGCCTTCCCGCTAGTGGGAGGGCAAACAAAGGTTGATCCTAAGGAGGACAAGGATGAGGCGATGGAGTTCCAGAACGCCAAGAGGGTGTTGAAGGATATCTACGACCACTCCGACTCCGACTCCAGCACTAACAAGCGTCGCAAGGTGCTACACATCATGTATGGGGGCTCCTGGGACATCATGTTCCGATGCGTCGTCAAGACCCTGTGCCGAGCAGTGATGGCGGCCGCACGTGCTCCCAGTGCGACACCCCACCACAAGTGGATGGAGACGTCGATTGGCTTCGACACCTTTGACTGCCCCAAGAACATGGTGGGTGTCAGGCACCTCCCACTATTTGTCTCCCCTACCATCACCAACATCATGATGTACAACATCCTAGTTGACGGTGGTGCGACTCTCAACCTCATCAGCCTCACAACTTTCAAGCAGCTGCTGAATTTGATGTTGAAGCTCGCTCCCTCGCGCCTATTCCCTGGAGTGGGTCCGGGGTCCATTATGCTGTGCGGTAGCATCTCGCTCCTAGTGACATTTGGGACGCCTGAGAACTACCACATGGAGAGTGTCCTCTTCAATGTCGTAGAGGTCAACCTCCCCTTCAACGCCATCCTTGGCAGGCCAACCATGTACAAGTTCATGGATGTTGCCCACTATGGGTACCTGGTCATGAAGATATCATCGTCCAATGCCGCCATCAAGATCCGTGGAGACTGCACTGCAAGCGTCTTTGCATTGGAGAAGGTCTAGGCTCTGGCAGCTGCCCAGGAGGGTGCGGCTCGACCTGGTGACCAGGACTCAACTCCTCTGAGTTCGCACCAGCGCGGCTCAACTTTAGCACCCATGTGCAGCCCTCGTACAACGACGGCACCCCCGTGAAGACCGTCCAAATTGGCACAGATGCTGCCCAAACCACCCACATCACGGGGGACCTCAATGACAAATAGGAACTCACACTCATCACCTTCCTCCGTGCTAATGTTGATGTGTTTGCCTGGCAACTATCACAGATGCCCGGCATCCTTAGGGAGGTGATCAAGCACCATCTAAAGATCCACCCCCAACGTCAGGCCGGTCCAGTAGAAGCTCCAAAAGCAGTCATTGAGTGGCAAAACTTCATCCGTGAAGAAATCAAAAAGCTGCTTGATGTCAGCTTCATCCGGGAGGTCCACCACCTAGGGTGGTTGGTCAACCCTATTGTCATCCCCAAGGCCGGCGGGAAGCTTCGGATGTCCATCAACTATAGTAGTCTCAACAAGGCATGTCCCAAAGATCCTTTCCCTCTTCCAAGAATTGATCAAATCGTGGACTCTACCTCTGGCTGTGATCTGCTGTGCTTTCTAGATGCTTATTCTGGTTTCCACCAAATTCCAATATCTAGAGAAGATGAGGAGCATATCGCTTTTATAATAGTAGATGCCCTCCTTTGCTATGTCTCCATGCCTTATGGTCTTAAGAATGCTCTTCCTACCTTTGTGCATGATATACATTAGACATTCGGGGATGTCAATAGTCACATCCCAAAATTTTCATTTCAGAATATGAACCATTTTCCTCAATAAATTTAAATTTTGAAAAGGGTTTCCTTTGATTTAAGTTAAAATGATTTATTTTATTTATTTATTATTTAAATGAGTTCAAAGAATCAAAATATTTAAATGGTGTTCAAATTTCTTTTAATTATTCCCTCATTTGAGTTGTGAAAATTTTCAAACAAACAGTATTGTCTCTAAAAAGTAATTCAAAAGGATTTTCTTCTCATCAACCTTCATTCAAAAGGGTTTACAAAAGTTTATAAAATCCCTCCATAATTGGATCCAAACGCCAACACCCATTCATTTTCCTTATCTCTGCCGCCATCAAGGTATTTCTGTACCATGAATGGCACTTGAGATCAGAAGCTATCTTAATACCAATCTCCCTCTCTCTTTTCGGTGTACTCCATCTACCCAAGTGCTCCTCCTCATGTGTCAAGGTCACACTTTCATGTGAAGCGTAGTAGGTGTGCCTATAGAAGTCCCTGCAATCAATCAATCATTTCTAGTTTGGTTACACACAATCCTTTCCTCCTCATCCCATAGTGTTCTAAAGAAACTCAATCTACTCTACCTGCCAATTCTGTAGATCCAATAAACCCCAGATCATAGCCCTATTCTTGATGATCTAATCACTGAAATACTACAAAAGTCCTCTACCAAATGCTTCCCCTTGTCCCCTACATCATACCCAGAAATCTCTGCAAGAAGAGTCCTGATGCAGCCAGAACGTCATTCACTATGATAGCTACTCGGTGTATGTACGTATCATGTGTACATGACTCTACTATGTTGTGAGATCTCTTTGATGCATCGGCCACTTCACATAATGTTCTTAGTGTGTGTGCAAAAACATTCATCGATATTGATCATGATGACACCAAGAACATGATTGGTGTGCAATATGCCACTCCACGACATTGGCATGTTCTAATACAGTGATCTCCAGATCATATGATTTCCCATCCTAGCCATCTTGTCATTTGTGCGCTCAACATACATATAATTATCCCTATGCAAGTCCCTTCGTGATCCCTAGACCCAATTGTCCGGAACCCTCCAACTACTCATGCAGATTTAGTCTCATCATTCCATCAATAATCTCTTCATCATTTTATACATCATCCTTGCCTTGGTTTTATTTTCAAAAACCTTGAAAGAAAGCCTAAAAATATTTGGCAAATATTTCTATGTCCAATTGAATCTAATCCACTCAAATCCAACCCAATCTTCCTTTGAATTCAATGAAGTAAATTGAACTCAAATCCATTGGAAACAATCTTCTTTTGAAATTCAAATCCTTGCCTTGGATTTAAAATGTCCTTGGTCAAGAGCCATTGGTTTCAATTTTGAACCCTTCAACCAAATCCCAAATTTCCTATTTAGAAAGGGTTTAAACCTTTTTGAAATTGGAAATTCGTTGGAGTCCAAATCCCTTGATTTAAATTTTATTTCTGAGTGAAGTCCAACCCCGATATCCGAAAGGATGTCAAAATTCTTTTCCTTTGAATTCCTTTTTATTTTATTTTCTACAGCAGCGTCGACCCATCAGACTTCGTAGCCCAAGTGTCATTCTGTCTAGCCCAGCAGGCCTTCTCAGCGTTGGCGCTCTTGTGGTCTACACTCGTCATGCCCAAAAGCGTAAACATCCATAGAATGCGCCTTTGCTGTCTTCTTCGTTGAGCAGAAACACCGCCTCTTGTACAAAGTCAGCGCCACCGCCACCCTTGGTCGCTGCGCCATGTGCCCCCGGTCACTTCCGCAGCAAGAAATTGAACCATCATGACATCTCCTCTCCTTCCCCTCCATCAATCGATGATGACCCATCCATCCCCCTCGCCAAAACTGAAGGATTTAAAGCCTTAATAGTGCACTAGCTGCCAGCATAATTCCTCTGCTCGTCGGCTCGACTCGTCATCCCCGGCCTATATAAGAGCACCAAATCCTTCGCAACTCCACCCCGCATCCATTTTGGCCACCAACTCACCTCGTCATCACTTCCATCACGCTGCCAATCCTCACCGCTGCCACCTGGCCTTTCCACTACCTCTCGAGCTCGGGTAAGGGATCACAAACAGTCTCTAGCCCCTCCTCTTCCTCCCCACGCTGTTTCAGTGAAGCCCCAGCGCCTGGAGGAGCCGTAGGCTAAGCTCTAGTGAGTTTCACCATCCGGCCATGGTGACTGGTTCACCGTGAGCCAAGCCTTGCCATGGTCTATGGGTTTATAGATCCGGTCCATGCTTTTCCAATGCAAAAACAATTTCAAAATTCCTAGAAACTTCAAGCCCTCATATCTTTTCAATCGTAACTCCGAATCAGGTGATTCTTGTGCTAAAATTCTCAGAATCACATCCTCTTTCTCTTAAAGTTATTCATATTCTTATGATTGTTGGATTTGTGTGATTGTGTGCCTAGGCATTAGGAGAAATCATTTTGAAGCTGATGAAGACTACGAGATCAAGTATATGAAGACTTTGAAGACCAAGTATACGAGGATTTCAGCATCAAGTATACGAGGACTCTAATCTTTTCTTTATAAAGCAACAAGGCAAGTGTCCTTGAATATTTTGTGCCTAAATTATCTATCTATTCTGTAGAACTATAACTGCACGGTAGGAATGTCTATACTGCACAGCTATGTTACGGTTGACTAGAATTGATTTATCATTCCTTGAAGCCCTAGAAGTATTTGGGGAGTCATCATAGGCTTAGAACTGCTTAGCCAAGTATGTACCTGGTCTGGGTTTTGGGTAGTGGTTATGTTCATCATTTATGCTTATGTCACCCTATCATTGTTATGGTTATTTGATCCTATTAGTGTGGCGAATAGGATTTGGGGTGACGGGAATGAAACTATTTCGGTGTGATGCCGACAGTGCAAGGCTTTGTCTGGTGCAATGCTGGAAGCCTGTGGTTAGTTATCATACCCAAATCTAAGGAGCGGTTCATGGAGCAACCACCCAAGAAAATAGTACAGCCATGAGCCTTATATGGGTATGGCTTAGCATAGTATGTGGTAGAGTCTAGTCTTGACGTACCAACCAGCTGTGTGGGGAAGCTGCGATAGCAAACTGCTGGGATGTTCGGTGAAGCTACGATGGAGGAACCGTGGGATGGTGTGGATAAAGCTGCGATGGGTAGAACCCATATGGCACAAGAGGGGGGCTTCTGGGTGGGTGCGATGCTCACACTAGTGGTGAAACCTCAGTGGGTACGTTACAAGCTAGATGAAACTATTGAAAAGCCTTATAGTGATCTC
This sequence comes from Sporobolus alterniflorus, assembly GCA_008808055.3. NCBI lineage: Eukaryota > Viridiplantae > Streptophyta > Magnoliopsida > Poales > Poaceae > Sporobolus > Sporobolus alterniflorus. The sequence goes on from VSTD030001285.1 coordinate 10,844, forward strand.
CTGGCATCACACCAAAGGAAGTGTGAATATGCCTGGCCTGCATGGCAAAATGGATATGTAGTCGCTTGGAAATAGGTGATGGAATCACTACTCATGGGGAATATGTACAATCTCTGTAGAGTGTAAAATTGTTATAACAACTATGCTCATGGTCATGAGTGGCACAGACCCTCACATGATTAGTGAAACCTGGGATGGGTTTTGGTTAAGTCTTTGGTTGGGTTTTGTTAAAGTGGGTTTATTAGGTTGTTGGTCGGTCATGGTGAGACTCTGTGATGAGATCGAGGTTGTTATCTTTGAGGAGGTGAGTTCGTTACTTGTTTAATAGATTGATTAAGACATAGGCATTAACCACTGCTTTCTGCAAGTCAAACCAAGAGTCAAGCCATCCTTGTTGATAGCCTTCATGTCATATTTTCCCCCACTTGCTGAGTAGCAACCATAAGTCTACTCAAACTTGCATCTATCATTGCTTTAGATCAATTTGAACGTTAGAGTCAAATCAAGGGTACCAGCAGGATAAAGATGTAGGAAGCTTCATTGCACGATTGCCTGTGAAAAGTTTTTCAAAATATTATCCACATTGATCGACTAGGTTCACGCCCCCAATGACAACCCGAGGAAGACTCCACGCACCGATTACTCCAACGTGGATCATCGGCTGATCACCAAAGCTCAGGATGAGAACTACTTTCAGGAGTGCAAGCGCAACAAGGATCCCCGCTTCTAGTGCCATTTCCATGCGGATTGGTACCACTCTGTGATCTTTACCAAGAAAACTCTAGTGGTTCCTATGAAGAGCATCAACTGAACCTACATGAGGAACAAGAATCACCTTCTCAACCTTGTGAGCACCACAAGATCTATGAGATTATGGCTTTCAACTATCCATGGAACAATGAGATCATCATGCAGTTCTACTCCACCTTGTATCTCCCTCGTCGCTCTGATATGATTGAATGGATGATGAATGGGTTGAGGTACCGCTCCATCATCAAAGTGTTTGCTCAACTTCTCAACCTTTAGGCTCACTTACAGCACAGGTGCAACCTTCATGATGAAAATCCTCTAGTTGCTTCTCAGATGGGTTACATGTATCTGCCAGGCGAAGTTGCTAATGCTACTACCATCACCAGCATTTCTCCTGATGTCATCACCTTGCATCGAATGTTGAGGGTGACTTTGGCTCCAAGGATTGGTGACGCATCCTCTATTCCATCCTATGAGAGAAAGCTCATCAGCATAATCAAGAAGCAAGGGCTATTCAATATCTTTGACTACATCCTTCAAGAAATTTGGAATGTCGGGGTCTCTCCTTCTAGGGCATGTGCATATGCTCCCTTCATCATGTCCTTCATCAAGCATGTGTGTCACCCGGATCTCAAGCACAGCTACCCTCCTTGACCAATCGGTATCGATGAGCTCCTCTTCCTCCACCTTCTATCATAGCTGGTTCTCGTGCTTCTTGCTACCCCGGCTCTCCCAAGGGGTGCTCCGATTTATTCAAGCTCTTCAAGGGGCATGTATCTATGTGTCAGTGCACCGACCGCCACTTGGATGTGATTGAGCAAAAATTGGATACCAATGCCTACAACCAAAGGCTCATCCACTCCAAGTTGCAGATTGAGGAGCTTCTCAAGGAAGTTCAAGAAGATGAAGACCTCCCAGTGCCTATCAATCCCTTCTCCTTTCTCACTCCGGATGAGCTCAACTACTTTGAGATGGGCGAATCTCACTTTGGTAGTCGCGGTGTAGTACTACGATCATACACTTCTCCGGAACTAGTATAGTTGATGGAAATCTCTTGTATCCCTTTTGATGTATCATGATTCCCCAATATGAGATTGTCGAGGTTTTTTGACATGCTAGCATTCTCTTTTATATAGTGCACCTGAGTGATAGATTGTGGGATATTGTTGTACACAGGGTGTCTATCAACCACAGGTTGACCCACATTCACTATCTTTTCAAGAGGCATCGTCTTCTCTTTCCTTGGACACTTATGTAACACCATGTGTTACGGTTTTGCTAATCACCTCTTAATTACTTTTATTAGTTCCTTAACCACGCATCAAATCCTTGGTTAATCAAATTCTAGGCAAATCAAAAAAATCAAATTGATTTCAATTTAAATCGTAAGGGGGAGTCAAGAAATCCCAAATTTTGGAGTTCCAAACTCTTTGTCATGAATAGGGTTGTCATCCAAGTGCAATCAGAAAATCCTTATGCAGATTCAGCAATTCTTGAAAAAAATCCAATCAAATTCTATCAAATTTCATTCAAATTCAATACTTTGAACCTTCCTTGATTTTTAATTCAAATTCTACTCTGAATTTTAAAAAGTTGCAATAAGGAAAGTTGTTCCTTATTTAAAAAGATACAAACCAATATTTAATTGAAATTTTTAGAATTTGATAAGTCCATCTTTTAATCGAATCAAGTCACTTCCTTTTGAAATTCTTCTCAATAAATTGGAAAACTTACTGTTCTTATTGGGCCGAGCCCACAGCAGTAGCGGCCCATGCGCCCAGCTCTTCTCCCACACCGGCCAACTGGACCCCCCCCCCCCGCCCTCTTTCCGGA
>VSTD030001286.1:0-13424 GCA_008808055.3 Sporobolus alterniflorus
GGCTGATGTTGTTGTTCGGGGGGGGGGGGCATGCAGGAGATGGATGTTGCCGATGGAGCTAATCCATTAATTGTGGACCCCAAAGACCTGACGGGAGCTCATGACGAGCCCCATCAGAAAAAATGAGTATTCTTAGCTGGAACTGTAGGGGGCTGGGGCAACCCGCTAAAGTTCAAGAGCTGCCGCGCCTAGTGCGCAAATTCTGCCCTAAAATAGTGTTTGTCTCTGAAACTAGACAACAAAAGAGCCGGGTGAGTAATTTAGGTGGTAGGCTTGGCCTAAAGCATGTCTTGGTGGTTGATGGGCATGGAAAGAGTGGAGGTCTTGCTCTACTCTGGGATGAATCAATAAAACTCTCTGTGTTATCGTATGGGATGCATTATATTGATACTCTTGTATGGGATGGTGACCACCATGCTAGTTGGAGAGGTACATTTGTATATGGGGAACCTCGCGTGCAAGACCACCATATCATGTGGGAAGTTTTTGAGAAGGTTAAAACCAATTTCAAAAGCCCCATGGCTGCTAATGGGAGATTTTAATGAGGCGTTGTGGCCCTTCGAGCAAATATCAGCAAGGAAAAGACCGGAGAGACAAATGGAGGCCTTCAGAGAGGTACTTTCAGATTGTGATGTATTTGATATTTGCTTTTTGGGTGCTCCCTAGACTTTTGATAATAGATAAAGAGGAGATAAAAATGTTAAGGTGCGCCTGGACCGGGCTGTCACCTCCATGAGCTGGACGGATTGGTTTGCCAATGCCAGACTTCAACACCTAATGTCATTGAGGTCTGACCATGCCCTGATTATGCCGGTGCTCGAAAGGGGAGAAGACGAACAGAGGCTGAGAAGCAGTAGCCGCTACGAGATTATGAGGGAAAGAGAACCATCGTTCTCGAGCACAGTGGGGGAGGCATGGGAGGAGGGGAATCTTGTTCAAGACCTGGGAGGGTTTGCTGGGAAAGTAAAGCGTGTCATGGGTAGCCTAACCAGATGGAGCAAAGATAAGTTTGGAGCTGTGACTCAGGAGTTGGAACAGCTTTGCAGCAGACTGCAGGAGCTAGAGAGCCAACCATCGGGAACGGCCAGGAACAACATTGACACCACTCGGGTTAGACTAGATGAATTGTTGTACAGGGAGGAGATGATGTGGCTCCAGAGGTCTCGCATATCTTGGTTGCAGGAGGGTGACAGGAACACAAAGTATTTTCATCGAAGAGCGACTGCTCAGGCAAAAAAAGAATCACATTAAAAGATTAGCCAAGGACGATGGATAGATTGTTCAGGATAAAAAAGACAATGCATGGTATGGTAACTGATTTCTTCAAGAGCTTATACACGGCGGACCCAGAAGTCAGTCCCGAGGAGGTGGTTAATCTATTCCATCCGGTAATCTCCGGGGAGATGAATGAAAGTCTATGTAAGGAGTTCTCTGAAGAAGATATAAGCGATGCGTTGTTTCAGATTGGCCCTCTTAAGGCGCCAGGGCCTGACGGCTTTCTAGCTAGGTTCTTCCAACGTAATTGGGATGTGGTCAAGCAGGACATCATTAAGGCAGTCCAGACATTTTTTTATATGAGTTAGATGCCACCGGGAGTGAATGACACAGCCATTGTGTTGATACCTAAGAAGGATGAACCAGAATTACTGAAGGATTTTAGACCAATTTCTCTATGCAATGTGATCTACAAAGTTGTCTCCAAGTGTCTTGTTAATAGGCTCAGACCCATCCTGCATGAGTTAATTGGTCCCATGCAAAGTGACTTTGTGCCAGGGAGATTGATTAGGGATAACACACTCATTGCCTTTGAGTGCCTTCATGCCATGGAAAATAGGAACATGGAATGTAAAGAGTTTGGTGCTCTAAAACTTGACCTTACTAAAGCTTATGATCGTGTGCAGTGGGAGTATTTGGAGGAAGTCATGAAACAGCTGGGCTTTCATCAGGAATGGGTGCCGTGGATCATGTCATGTGTGTCCTCTGTGTGATACTCGGTCTGTTTTAATAACAAGCCATTGGATTTCTTCACTCCTTATTTATTCCTTTTGATGGCTAACAATTTGTCAAAGCTTATACAGGATCAAGTGGCAAAGCGAAACATTCAGGAGTTGCATATATGCCGCCGAAGCCCAGGGGCATCCCATCTCCTCGTCGCTGATGGCACCCTGTTGTTTATTCAAGCAACTGAGGATCAAGCAACCAGGATAAAGGAAGTTCTCAGTACTTTTGAAAAGTGCACTGGCCAGCTGATCAACCCTCTAAAGTGCTCCATGATGTTCGGCAGAGACTATTCCATGGCAAACAAAGACAAGGTTCTAGATATCCTATGGGTTCCTAACACCATGACAGAGGAGAAGTATTTAGGGTTGCCGACCCCGGAGGGTAGAATGAATAAGGAAAAGTTCAAAACTACAAAACAGAGATTGGTTAATAGATGCTCAAGTTGGGCTGAGAAGAATATGTCTATGGCCGTAAGAGAAGTACTCATAAAGTCGATAGCTCAGGCCATTCCGACTTAGACTATGGGTGTTTATAAGATGCTAGGGCGTGCATGTGATGAAATCACACAACTCATAAGAAGATTTTGGTGGGGGGAGGAAGGCGGGAAAAGGAAAGTACACTGGATGGCTTGGGATAAACTGTTGGCACCAAAGAGCAAAGGAGGTATTGGCTTCTGAGACATGAGGAAATTTAACCAAGTTCTTCTAGCAAGACAGGCCTGGTGTCCGATTAAATTTCCTAAGAGCTTATGTGCTTGTGTGTTGCATGCAAAGTACTTCCCTAATGGGGAGTTAGTGGATACAGTCTTTCCCGGCAATGCTTCCCCAACTTGGCGTTCTATAGAACATGGTCTGGAACTACTCAAACAAGGAACAATGTGGAGAGTAGGATCCCGAGATAAGATACAAATATGGAGGGACCCTTGATACCAAGGGCATCGTCCAGAAGAATAAGCATGAGACATGGCAGGGCTCATCTGTGATGAGTGTCTCTGTTGATGCATCTGGGTAGGAGGGAGTGGAATGAGCGGCTGGTGAGGGAGGTGCTTTACCCACATGATGCCCAAGAAGTTCTCAAAATCCAGTTATCTCATAGAGTACCAGAGGACCACGTGGCTTGGCTGTATGAAAGGTCTGGGGTTTTTTCAATCAGGAGCGCTTATCACCTGGCTATCAATATGGACGCTCCGGAGAGTGAGCAGGTTGGGAGCAGTTCCAGACCGGATGGAACCAGGCCATTGTTCAATAAAATCTGGTTTGCTAGGGTTCCGCTGAAGGTGAGAGTATTTTCCTGGAGACTCGCACAGGAAGGCCTAGCAACTCAGACAAATAGGAAAAGTCGGGGTTTTGAGAGGTATGCTACGTGTCAGATCTGTGGAAAGGAGGATGAGTCTGGGTTTCATGCGGTAATCAAGTGCCCCAGGGCGGTATTGCTCAGGAAGAAAATGAGGAAGGTGTGGTCTTTGCCGGACGAAAGGAGACTGGATTACATGGGGCCGGACTGGTTGCTTCATCTGGTCAATCTAGTGGATGATGAAGAACGGGCGAAAACCCTGCTTCTATTCTGGCGTGCTTGGCATCTGCGGAATGACTACATGCATGGACAGGGTAAAGCAACAGTGGAAGGTTAAGTCAACTTTCTTAAAAGCTATGTTATTTCATTAGGGTGGAGCAATAATCCAATGCGACCAACATCCAGCGCTAAAAGGCAAGGAGAAAGTTTGGGAAGGGGAGCTATCTGTTATAATGCAGGAGGAGAACTAGGAAGACATGAGAGATGTGCCTACGTGGACAATGTGGCATACTGATGCGGGCTTCTATCAAAATACTGCAATGGCGGGTATTGGTGTTGTTGCTCGGGATAGCTAGGGGAAGGTCTTATTTTCAGCATGGCGGTTCATGGACAATGTGGGATCGGCTGAAGAGGCGGAGGCTATAGCGCGCAGGGAAGGTATGAGACTTGCGAAGGAGTGGATAAGACAACCGTGGTAGTGGAGTCAGACTGCTTGGGTCTGATCAGGGCGGTGAAGAGCAATCTGGATGGGCACTATCCACGAGATAAGAGCCATGAGTCAGCTATTCTCCGAGTGCTCCTTCCAGCACATCAAAAGGAAAGTGAACCAGGCAGCCCATGAATTGGCGCAGCTGGCATTGAGATGGAAGCAGTGTAGAGAGCTGAGGTTTGATAACCCGGGCGAGATTAGTCGGGCTATAGAGAAGGATGCTGAGTCCCTTGTAATAGCAACTAGTAATTCTTCTACGTAATATGAATGAAAGGGCCAGTTCGCAAAAAAAAGCGGCGGCGGGGCGAGTGAGAACCGGGGGGATGAAGGAGGTGGGGGAGAGGTTTAGGTAGGGCTGAAGTTGGGCCGGGCCAATCGAAGGACGTGGAGCCAAGCCCATAACGGTCAACAACATTTCAACCGCCAGCCAGGTCAAATATGAAAAGACCATTTTTCGGTAATTGCAAAGACACTACTGATCGCCCAGCCATTCCCAGGCACAACCCAGCCCACCAAGATTTCTTTGTGTTCTGCGCGAGGCGTCGTCTTCGAATCTGATCCTGTTATGTGTGAGGCGTCATCTCTGAGTCCGAAGTGGAGAATGTCGACGGTGGTGGCAGAGGTCAGGGGCAGGGCGAGGCGAGACGGCCGTGGGCATCGCCGCCTCACCGGGCGGTGGATTAATGGGGGCGGTGACGGCGGGGGAAGGTGTCGAGGTTAGGGTTCGGTTTATCAGGGGCGGCGACGGTGGGGGAACTTCGGCGATATCACCGACTATAGAAGGTTGAGGGTGGCGGGGGACTGGCAACGTGGTGGGGCAGTGAGGCAAGGTGACGGGGGCGTTGTCTCATTCACGAGCGGCTGACAGGCGGTGGGTGGGGCGGAGGGAGTGGAGCTGTCAGAGAGGCACTGCGAGGACGATGATGAACAGGGTCATGCTATCACCCGATCGTGCGAGCCAATCGAAAGGCATACCAAATCTGTCATCGAGCAGTCCAGATGCATATTTATTCTAGAGCATCCAGGTCGGCATCCAAATATCAAATGTCGTTTTGCTAAAGTTGTAGAGCATGGAGCAACCTCAGCCTCTACCTTTGGAACATCTGAGATCGAGATCACCCCCTGACTCAAAAATACTAGGCCCCCATTGGAATGTAGAAATTTCAAAACTTAGGATTGAAGTTACACTTCAATTGCAATCCAATAGTAATTTAGATTGAAGTTACACTTCAATTGCAATCCTATAGTAATTTAGAATGCAAGAAGCTTTAATTAAGCATTTAGATGCAACACGGGAATTTGAAAAAACAAAAAAAGATTAGAATGGAAGTTTCCAAGAGGAGTGAGCTCATATTTTTTCCTCTAAAACTTCTATGAAGGAAATCATCTCATATATATGAATTTCAAAGGATTCAGTAGGGAAGAAATTCTGCATTCTAAAGATTGTTGCAGGAAAATTTTCTGCATGATTCAAATCTCTACTACTTATTAATTCTCATCAAATCTGGATTTTTAATTCGTCACGCATTTTATTGGGTCTCATTGACCGCGAGGCTGTCGAGCACCCATAGGTGTGACATGAAAATAATGAGCGCACCAACAGGATGCGTGTCGAGTGGCATGAAAATTACTGCCAATCTATCAGCCCCTCGGGTAAGGAGTCCGTGCGGGTCTATTTATAGTGGGAGGTCAAAGGTTTTATTATAATGCCTTAAAAGTCTCTAACCACCTACCCCACCAATAGAGTATGCAATCAGGGGAGTAATCTAGACTATTACATTAGAGCACTGCCTTTGGCGGGCCAATGACGTGCTGCCGCATGTCATGTGGGCCCAGGAACCTCTGACTGATGGTTAGCACACCACCTCCGCATTTTGTCTTCCGCCTGCTCGGTGATGCAAGCCTTCCAGCCGTTGATCCATCCTAGACTCCACATGGAGGCCACAGGCACCTTCGGCTCCCTACAAAACACGATGAACATATCCTTCGCATAATCGAATATGTTGGGAATTCAAGAACCTGACTGGCGGAGGTCGCTGCAGGTACCCTCCGCGTTGGTGCGAAGGCTCACCCCAACACATTTCTCCACCATTGATTTGACATCGAAAGTTTGAGATTAGGCCATGCGCAAACATCCGTGGAGTCAGGACCCAAATGTTTTATTCAATTCCACTACTTGTGTCTCACACTTGCGCCGCGTCTGCTCCTCCCAAGTAGCCGACCCCGATGATGCCCCCAGGCCTCACCCTCGCTCTTACCTCTCACCCCAAGACTTCGCCTAATGAGGTTTGGTACCATGGGTACCACATCTATTGGACTCGAAGAGAAGGAACAGGGGGCCCACCATGAGTTGGCCCACTCAACCTAAGGATCCGGGCCATGAGGCTCATACCTGAGGCGGTTAGAAGATAATCATTAAATAAATCTTATAAAATAGGCAAGTAGAGATGGATTCCTAGTCAGGTACAACTATAACTGACTCAGACCTTCCTTGTAAATCATACCTCCTTAGCCTATAAAGGGAGGGGTAGAGGGGTCTCAACCCAACAAATCATAATACACTGACGCACATAAGATGTAGGGTTTTTATCCTCACGGAGGCCCGAACCTGTATAAACCCTCGTATCCCCTGCGTTGCCATTGTTCTCTGCATCTGTGAGCACCGTGGGGCTCACGAGATTCGACTATGTGAGATCGATGGCATTTCAATCTGCAACCAAGTTTCTTCCGGTCTCGAGGTGGGTTCTCGGATACCTTCTTTTCATCGCTGACAAGTTCAGAGATCTGAGCCTACAGGAATCTGAGTTGCCAAAAGTCGTCGGATCAGGCATCGGCCGCCTCCCACTAGCCTCGGTTCAAGTCGGCCTTGTAAATGAGGCACAACTTGGACACGGATCCAGTGTGTTGGGGGAAGTGGATTAGGATCCCTCGGGGGATAAAGTCGACCACAACCAGGCTGGTCTCCCAGACGCAATAGATCCAATCTACCAATCACCGCAGGAGTCCGACTTTGATTGCATTAAAGAAATCTACATGGTGGGGTAGGGTGAGCAACCAGTCGAGAAAACCACCGAAGAGATCGCCCAAGAAGGCGAGGAGGAAATCGCACGAGCTGCCCGGTTAGCCAAAGAGGCTGAAAAGGGAAAGAGGCACAATGACTGGCATGATGATTCTGGGTCATCCGACGATGAGCCTAGGGATGGCACTCCCTCGTGGAGACACCACCCGAAGGTCAACCAATGAGCGGGTCGGGACCAACTCTGAGATCGGTCACGGTCGATCCGCGAGAAACTTGACCGGATCAAATACCAAAGAGAATAGGTCTACCACACACGGGCTCACAATGCCTTAGCTTTGAGGATGATCATCGACCAGCTTACACCCCTCTTGCCTAAGGATGATGAGGAGGTCAACGCATAGGTTAACCGCCTCCAAGCAATGCTGGACGTAGCTACAGTGGTGGACCCAGTTCTTGAGTGTGGAGACAGAGTGCAGGATCAAGACCTTGACCACTACTAGAGCCCACACAGGGACTCAACCAGTAGCCTCACTCCCCTAGAGGAGCACGACCGAGAACGAAAGTGGGACAACAGAGACTTGCTTGATGTTATCTGCAACAAAGATACATGCGACCGGATTGAAAACTGGTGCCAAGAGTGAGATCGTGTCGAGCGCGAATGATGCAAGGAGAGGGACTATCACTATTATGGTCCCTTCTATGATCAAACTCACCACACCGTTCTCCGGAAGGAGGACGCAATGACTGTGGGGTCAAACTTTCTCCCACGACTTGAAGAGGGTGTGTTGGCCCCTGAATTTCAAGCCATTGGGGATTGAGAAGTACAATGAGTTCACCAATCTAGCCGAGTGGCTCGAGGTGTATCAACTCACCATCAAAGCTGTCGGAGGGGACTCATACATGATGGTGAATTACTTGCTAGTCTATCTATCGACATCATCTCGGACATGGCTCCTAGGACTCCCCATGGGGTCAGAGCATTCCTGGTCCCACCTATGCTGACTATTCACCAGCAAGTTCTGAGCCACCTGCACACATTCGGGAGTTGACTGGGATCTAGCCAGTGTGGTATAGAAGAAGGGAGAGTCCCTCTGGACTTTATTCAGTGCTTCGGTAACAAAAGAAACCTCATCCTGGTGGTCGACAATAAGTTAATCATCATGTTTTTCAAGAAGGGACTCATCCTTGATCCACAAGCTCACAATGAAGAATCCCAGGACGTCTGAAGAGATGTTGGCAATCACCAACAAGTATGCCCTCACAAAGGAGGCAACCCTTGACACCCGAGAATAGAAGATGGAGAAGGAGTCAGGCCACTCAGATCAGCCTAGCTCCTCCAAGGGCCACAACAAGAAAAGGAAGGCAGATCGCTCTGTAAACAACGTAGAGTGGCCATGTTGCAATAAGGAGTACCGACCCAGGCTGGGTGAATTTGAAGGTTTCTTGGATCAGATCTGCATTTTCCACCACCAGGGAAAGCATAAGACCTAGCACTAAGACCATCTACAAGGTTTCCTAGATGAGGTGCTCAAGATGGCCTAAAAGGATGATCAAGAGAAGAAGCCTGAAGATCCAAATGGCGACTTCCTCGAAGCTCATAAGGAGGTCAACTATATCTATGGTGGACCCGACTCCTATGAGTCCTAGAGGAAGCAGAAACTCACAGCCCGAGAGGTCATGGCGGTCTCGCCCGCCACCCCTGAGTACCTAAAGTGGTTCGAGGTCCCCATCACCTTCGACAACAGCAACCACCCGGATTTTAATCCAAAACCGGGGCGGTAACCTCTGATTGTCTACCCCATTGTCAAGGATGTCAAGCTCAACCGAGTCCTTGTTGATGGAGGCAGCTCCTAGAATATCTTATTCTTTGTGACACCCCCTAGTGTCACTATAGCAGCTACAATGTTCTACATTGTCTCTACAGTATAATCAAAAGTGTATCTTGGTTTATGTGCAAACTTGAATTCAAATCTTTGCTTTGGATACTATTTAAACCAAGTCTTATTTGCCATTTGTAAAGGAACTTCCAAATTTTGCATACAAGTGAGTCAATCGAAATTCATATTCAAGAAGATCATAAGAAGATAGAATTTTGGTGAATTGATGAGATTTTTCCCAAAAGGTTTGAACTCTTTAAAATTCAAACAATATTTAAATTTGATTTGCTTCTGAATTTTATAATTCAAAATCTATAGAGATTTGGAAGTTTGTCCAAAAATCAAACTTGTTCCATTTGAATTGATCTTCAGTCATGCCACGTTTGGAAATTTTTTGACACCAGGAAGTTCAATCATTTGAAACAAATTGGAAAATACTCAGAATAAAGGAAAAATGTTAATGGGCCGGCCCACTGCTATAGTACAACCCAACTCGCTAGCAACGACCCCAGGTCCATGGCCAAAATCCTCTATCACAATGAGCAAGCGCCTACCTGAAGCGGACCACGCCGCCACAGACAAGTCCATGCCAGATCGAGCGGACGCCATGCCGCCTTCCTGTCCGACTGGCCGACAGAGTCCATGTGCGTCGCCCATCATTTTTAGACCATGCCTCGGTTTTGGTGTCATGCTGACAGCGCCTTATCCCCTACCGCAGCTCATCGATGAAGCAAAGGACCCTTTCTCTGCTACTTGCTCTGCCGCCCGCCTCTGCTCCTTGCCCCGCCACGCCATGCCATCGTAGATGAGCCACTGAGTCCCGCCACTAGCTGCAGCTACTCGATGCTAACGCCCTCATGTGCCCCAAGCAGTCGTTGACCCAAGCAGTCCTCAAGCCGTCGTGATAAAGGATCTATAGTCACGATGCTGGCCGCTCCAACGTCATCATGAAGGCCTCATCGGTGACAGCCTTCACCGGCCGTCCCTCAGCCCTGTTGACCCATCCTCGAGCATCACCGAGCCCCGGAGCACCTCATTGATCCCTCTAGCCCTAGCCTCTGCCACTCCTCTGTGTAGGGTCTAGGATACCATCTAGGGGGGTGAATAGACAATTTTAAAATTTAAATGCTACTTAACCAAATTAATAAAATTGACTAAGAGCAAGTAAATAACACTATGCCTATGTTGAAACTAGAGTAGGTTTGCAATCCTAGGTGGCATGCATCAATTCAATTTCTAGGAAAGGTAATCAACAAGTAAATAAACAAGAGAGTAAGAGAGACACAATTTTATCCCATGGTCTTAGTGATTTGCCGATCATCCCTAGTCCACGTTGAGGTGGATTCAAGCCTTGGATTCTCTTCTCTATCAAGTATCACTTCTTCAACAAGAAGGACTCACATAAGAGTAACTTTACCTTAAGAGAAATCAATACCATGAACCTCTCCAAACCTTGATTCCACTAGTAACAAGTCGATGACGCTTGCTTGAGGAATCACTAGTGCCACAAAGCTCAAGAACACTCAAATCAAGCACTAGAATCTCACACACCCACAATGAATCAAGGAATGCTTGTGTGAGGAAGGAGAGGGCTCTTAAGAGTCAAGTATGCTGTTGAAATGGCCAAGAGAGATGTCTTGCACAAGTTGGAGTATTTATAGCCCACACTTCAAAAACTAGCCGTTGGGAAGATTTCGTGCACTTCGTGGTCAGACCGCAGTGGAACTCACGATCAGACCGCCAAGGAGGTAATGACTATAAATTCAAAAAAAAATTGACCGTTGGAAGAGCTGGCGGTCAGACTACCCCTGGTGGCGGTCAGATCGCCCTGGAACAGAGGCTGGCGGTCTGACCGGCCCCTGATGGAGGTCTGACTACCAGGGCCTGCCTCGACCAACTACAATTTCTTCTTCAATGAAACAATTTTCCAAGGATTTCAAATATTCAAAACTATATGATCCAAGTATAGGAATAATGGTGCTCACCCGGAATGCTCAAACGAATAAAGAACTTAAGCAAAGTGTCAACTATAGATTAATCAAGTAAAGGTTCAACAACTTCTCTTCATAGTACGACATCTATTCTAAAAACCCAATCATTTCTCCACTAATCACCTTGACCGGCAAAATGGAAAGTCCTATCACAATACATTTGCCTTGAGCTATCCATACACAATATCTCCAAGAAAATATTTTCCTTATTTTGACTAACACTATAATCATTTCAATAAACTTATTAGTCCAAAAATAAGGATCATCATTAATTACCAAAACACAAATCATGGCTTAGATGTTTCAACAGTCGACATGAGTTTTATGGTAGAGCCTATGATTTTGGATATTAAAGGCCCAAAATCAGCATGAGATTCTATTTCAAAATAAAAATGTGTATTGTAGTCGTTAAGTCTGATAATACGTAACTGACTATCATGATGCAACGTGCTCTATACACTAGTATGTTGAGAAATGGATATTTAGTCTAATTTTAGTTTTAAGTTTTGAGTTCAATATTGATCAATTGAGATCATGGGGGAGAATGTTGGAGTTCATCTCCAAGTGGGCTTGGTCAAAGGGACCAAGTCCACCTCTCCATGCCCTGATCGGGGGCATTTCCTCGATTAGAGGACAGTGGGTGCCGCCACAGCGCCTATAAGAGGGCATGCGAACCAAAGTTCATTGCCGAAGAGGTGAACACCTAAAACAGAGGGTCCAATCTCCTAAGGCGTGGCAGCGGAGGGATGCACCACTGGCGGTCACACTGCCACCCCCTTGTTCCTCAACGTTGGCGCCGCCTCCGGTTCACGTGCAAGACCACCAAGATCAGGAGAATGACATGAGACTTGAGTTTTGGCAAGTTGAATAAAAAAGTATCATCCCATTTACAGATTGTCAGGTATCTCCACTTAATAAGAACACAAAAATATACACTTGCATTTTTTGTAACCTTAGATCCTTTTGGTGACTAGATTTAGTAAGGGAGGCATCCTAAGAAATACCTTGTGGTATGTAATGTTTGCCTATTAATGGATTGGAATATTAGTGTTGACAAAGATGATCAGGTTAATTGACAGCACTTAATCATTTAAACCACTAGTAACCATGCACACATGTGACACCCATGTGTGAAAATTCGATCACAAAATAAAAATATACTGAGGTAGTTTTGTAACATAGAAAAATAAAATGTTATCAGTAAGAAAAGTAAATGTTTCATGTGATAATTCAACAAATGCAGATGTATCTAGCGAAGATTCAGTACAAAATAAAAATACACTAAGATAGTTTTGTTCTCCCTTGGCATCTATATCTTATTTGAAAAAAAAATCCTTTTCCCATTTTTATTCACCAATCTTCACAAAACATTCCACAAATAATGTGAGGTATATGTTTTTCATTTTATCTCTTACCAAACATATTGCATGCATACCACATGAAAGAGCATCTGTCAGTAGTAGTGGTCATTGGCGGCCCCTTCATATTTGTACTCTGTTTTCTCTTTCACACCCGATCCATCTTCCATTGTTGCAATAACAAAGCCCATTACTATACTTTAGAGCAGGGAACAAAACTGGACAGCTAGCCTATCCACATCTTCAGAAAAAAAAATTGGTTGTCGGATCATGCATGGATGGTGGCAGCGGCAGCGGCAGCTGGCTTAGTTGCCTCTAGAAGCTTCTGTGGTGGACCACCTCGCAGCCATCCCTATCCTCCCTGGTCTGAATAATTCAGACCAGAGCCATGCCTTGTGTGTCCCTATCCTCTACATTCTCTCTCTTTCTTCAGCAGACCTTCGTGAGCCCCGCGTGAGGTGAGTGAGCTCTTCGGACGCCGCGGCCCCACCTGCATTATGTGAGGTGGCTAGGCGAGGATGCCTCCTCCAGTGAGTGGGCGACGATGGCGGTAGAGTGAGCTCTCCGGATTTGGTGAGTTCATCTCTCTCTCTCTCTCTCTCTGCCCCAAATTCACGAGGTGAGTTCATCTGCATTTCCCCCCATTTTCCCTCCCCAAAATGAATATGATTTAGAGATTTGGTGTTTCATCCGCTGCTATTTTGATGCATCCGATTTAGGGAAAATTGAAAGTGTGTCGTACGCAAAAAGGTGAGTTCATCGATCTACTATACTTTAGAGCAGGGAACAAAACTGGACAGCTAGCCTATCCACATCGTCAAAAAACATTTCGATTGTCGGATCATGCACCGATGGTAGCAGTGGCAGCAGGCTTGGTTGCCTCTAGAAGCTTCCGTGGTGGGCCACCTCGCAGCCATCCCTATCCTCCCCGGTCCGGATTATTTAGGCCAGCGCCATGCCTCGGGTGCCTCGTGTGTCCCTATCCTCTCCATTCTCTCTCTTTCTCCAGCAGTCCTTCGCGAGCCCCGCGTGAGGCGGTGAGTGAGCTCTCCGGATGCCGTGGCCCCACCTGTAGCGTGTGAGACGGCTAGGTGAGGATGCCTCCTCCAGTGAGCGGACGACGATGGTGGTAGAGTGAGTTATCCAGATTTGGTTAGTTCATCTCTCTCACTCCCG
>VSTD030001287.1:0-13423 GCA_008808055.3 Sporobolus alterniflorus
AACCTCACCCCCCCCCCCCACACACACACACACCACACCCACAGTGCCCCACCCGCCCAGATCTAAGGGCCTGTTTGTTTGGGTTGGAGCTTTTGAGCTTCTGAAAAAGCTGGCTGGTGATTAGTTGAAAACCTGGTTGATGAAATTTTGATGTTGGCTTTTGTAATTTATATATTGCTTCTCTGCACACTAAAAGCCTGAAAAGCAGTCCTAAGTGAGCTTTTCAGCTTCTAGTTTATTTCTTCAGAAGCTTGTTTTTCAGTGTTCTAAAAGCCAGTTTTTATTTTTACTGTTTATATCAGCTTTTTGCTTTTCAGCTTTTCAGCTGGAAAAGCCAGCTGAAAAGCTGAAACAAATAGGGCCTAAGCAGAGCCCGGCCGCAAGCCGCCCAGCACTGCTTCCCGTCCGACACCGGCACCTGACCCCGGTGCTCTGGCCCAACGCCGGCGCCAGCTGCCCCACCGTTCCTCCCCGCCCAACGCCAGCACTCCGACCCTGGCGCCTCGGCCCAACCTCGACGCCGGCATGAGCTACCCCGCCGCTCTTCCCTGCCCGACACGAGCACCCTGACCCTGACCCCAGCGCCCCAATTCCCGAGCTCGCTGTCATAAAGGATCTGCCGTTTTGCTGATCTCCTGGTTTGGAGCATTCGGTCCTGACATGTCGCTTGTTTGTTCTTCTGCTCTTTTCAGGATGGCCGATGAGATTGGATTAGATACATCGATTGTTTCAGGTATGGATGATGTTCTCACTTTACTCTGCTCGGGACCATAAACATGAGCTCCTCGTCTATCCAGTCGCTCTATCGGGATAAAATTTTTTGGCTATACAATGAGTTCAAGAGTTTTGTTTCGGTGATTTGAATAATAACACCTGGTGGAAGCTGAATCTGAAGAACAAATATTTGTTTTAAAATGTTTATCTCTACAGGCTGGTTGGATCAGCTGGGAAAGCCAAGCTAACTGCTTCATGTGCTAGCAAACTCAACCAATTTCTTAACATCACTGCAGATGCAGTATCAAACCTGGAGTTGTCAGTTGCACTCCCCTTCGTAATCGGTTCATGTGACTGGACTATTTGAAGAACATCTACCAGTAATGTCCCTAAAATGATAAATTAGTGTTCAGCTTAGTGACAACTAGTACATTGGGGCTTTGAAAATACACCTTTCCCTGTATGCATCGTAATTTGTAAAAGGTCTATAGATTTTACTCACACCATGTGTCATGTTACTTAATTAAAACTAAACGTCAAGTTTCTCTTTTGTTTTATGTGTGGTAGTTGAATTGGTTCTCTGATAATTTTATTAAGGGATAAGTAAACTGCTGGTCTTGCAAGCATCAGAATTGAATGTACCTGTTCACTTTATAAATGAGTATGTAGCAAACCTGTGAGAGTACAATTTTCAGAGTGGGGCTTTCTGTGGAGAAAAAAAGATCAGGAGTGGATGGTTTCTTCTGAACATTATGAGTGATTGACCATAAGTGGTTCTGATAAAGGGATGGGAGTGCAAAAATGCTCCCCTTATGCCCCACAGTTCTAGCAATATTGTTCAAAGTTATCCTATATATTTTGTTGTTTAAAATTGAGTATATGGAATGGATAAAACTTATCTCTCAACTTTGCGAGGCAATAGGTCTGTTAAGAGAATTCCAAGGAATAGCTATCTTGAGATTTGCATCACTGGAAACTGGAAACGATTAGATGTTAATGAACAAATTGGTTTCTCCGGCCTCTCATCGTTTTCGTCAGAATATTTATTTTTTCTTTGCCCCATTTCAGAATGTTTCAAAAAAATATTTTTCCTCATATCATTACTTTGATGTATTACCCGAAGGTCGATTAGTTTCAAGATCAGCACATAACACTCATAGGATTACTTGATACTTCAATTTTAGTCGTGCTCAAGTTCATGACTTATTGTTTTTTTTCTCAATAAGAGAAATTTTATTGAATCAAGATTGTCATAAGTTACAAGTCTCATAGAAAACAAAACCCGACCTCAGCATCATGAAAGATGCACAAAGCCTAGACAAGACAAAACACCAAACACCCTAGTAATAATCAATCCGAAGACTAGATCTCCACTCATGTGCCTGGTAAAAGCACACCCTGACCATGCTCCAATCGTTGACATGTATGCTTCACTAGCACAACCCAAATACGGAGCCAGTGGATAGCTGAGTGTAGAGCCTGCAAAAAAAATTGCCACAATTTTTTGTTCAAACACAACATTATTTTGGTGGTGCCAAATCAGCCAACATACAGCTGCCGTCCCTAACAGTGCTAATGTTTTAAAATCTTTATTAATTCCCTATAGACAAGAATCAAACATATTTGAGATACTACAGGGTGCATAAAGATTTGTAGCAACTTGAACCATGTTCCAAGTTGCCCACACAAACTGGCACTCGAAGAAAATGTGCTTAATTGTCTCATCTTTGTGACAAAAGCAACATTTCAAGCTGCCATTCCAGTTTTATTTCGTTAGATTATCCTTCGTAAGTATTACACCTCTTCGTAAATATCAAAGAAATATTTTTATTTTTAGAGGGGCTTTTAGTTTCCATAATCATTTGTTAAGGTTAGGCACATCTAAATGAATTAGAGCAAGATAGTGTGATTTCACAGGGAATTGTCCGTTTGGGACTAAATTCCAATGAAATTCATCTTGTTCATCAGATAAAGCTACACTAGCAAGTCATGAAAGTAGTTCATTCCACGCTACTATCTTAGCCCCTATCAAATCTCTACGGCAAGAAAAACATAAAGGCGAAGTACTAAAGACCTCAGCCATTGTGGTCTGTTTATGCTGAGCTATATGGTATAGGCCAGGATATTGGTCTCGCAGAGGAGATGTGCCCAACCAAATATCCTCCCAGAACCTAATCTGGGAGCCGTTTTTTATTGTAAAGGCTCCAAACCGCAAAAAGGCACGTTTCACTTTCATTAGACCAGCCCAAAAATGGGATGATTCCTGATTTCTAGTAGATTTGAGAAAGTGGTTTTGCATTCAAATATTTGTTGCGGATCATCTGTTGTCGTGTCCCATCTGTTGTTAGTAGTCTATAGAGTCATTTGCTTAGTAACGCCCTATTTTGAATATCTTGATCCCGAATTCCTAGGCTTCCTTGATCTTTGGGTTGACATAAAATATTCTACTTTGCTAGATGGTATTTCCTCTTTTCCTCTTATTGCCAAAAGAATCTAGATCAGAAATAGTCTAACTTTTTTAAAACCCCTCTTGGTATAGCAAAAAAAAGACATCATATATATAGGTAGGCTACTAAGCACTGAATTAATCAGAGTTAGCCTACCCCCAGACAAAAGGTGTTTTCCTTTTCAACTCCTGAGTCTTTTTTCGAACCGTTCTTCAACCCTTTTCCAATCAGCATTTCTCAACTTTCTATAATGAATCAGGATTCCTAAATATTTTAAGGGGAAGACACCTTTGTGATAGCCAAAGAGATATGTATATTGTTCAACAACTTCTTGAGCTTGGCCAAAACAAAACAGCTCACTTTTATAGAAATTTATCTTTAAACCCGATGCTTGCTCAAACGCACATAACAATAGTTTCATGTTTCGAGCTTTGTCCAGGTCATGATCCATAAATATTATCGTGTCATCGACATATTGTAAGATCAATATACCATCATCAACTAGATGGTACGACTCCAACAATTTGCCCGTCTTCTTTGGCCCCATTTATCAAAATAGCTAACATGTCAGTCACAAGGTTAAAAAGTAAAGGGGATAAGGGGTCTCCCTGTCGAAGGCCTTTTCTTGTTTGAAAAAAATACCCGATGTCCTCATTGACATTTATGGCTACACTCCCTCTGTAACAAAAGATTTCATCCAAGATATCCACTTAGTTGAAAAACATTTCATTTTCAGGGTTTGAAACAGGAATGACCATTTTACCTTGTCATAAGCCTTCTCAAAATCTATTTTCAAAATGACTCCATTTTGTTTTTCTTGATGAAGTTCATGGATGGTCTCGTGAAGAATGATAACCCCTTCAAGGATATTGTGTCCTCGCATGAAGGCTGTTTGAGTTGGCTTTATAATATGATCAATGATAGAATTCAATTGGTTTGTAGTGATCTTGGTAAAAATCTTGAAACTGACAATCAGGAGGCAAATAGGTCGATATTGTTGGATCTGGTTGACTTCTTGTGCTTTCAGAACCAACGTGATGACCCCAAAATTAAAACTAAAAATTGGTAGATCACCGGCATATAAATCACAGAACATTGTAATCAAATCTTCTTTGATTACATCTTAGAATGTCTGATAGAACTCCACCGGGAAGCCATCGGGTCCAAGAACTTTATTGTTATACTTCTAAAAGTGTGATTTGGAGCACCCATGCATTTCATGGGCACTCTCCATGGGTTAGTAGTAAATATAAGATTGCTAGCAAGAGAATGTTTACTCTGACAAAAAAATCATGGGATTTCTAAGTCTTTTTATATTCAATATTTGATATTGGTTGTCACTTGATGCACTGACTCCATCTTTGTTCAGGTGTGGATTCTGTGGTTCAAGAATCACGAGGATGATTGCTTACAATTTTGCAAGCCATGGTCTTTGAGTGCTTTCAGGGTGATATCCGAGAAGAAGAGACACTGTCTTGGAAAAGACCTGAAGCACAGATACGGTGTTCATGGGCATGTCCACAAGTCTCAACATATGGTAAGATTTCGTGGTTCAAGTGCCATATGTATGTTATCATGTGACTAACTCTTACCTACATGCCAAGCGGTATGGCGTTGTGGTAAGTGACATCGAGGTCTTTGCAGAACACCATAGAGGACCCGATCCTTTGAACCTGGATCAACTCTGCTCACAGTTGGCCATGGATGCTTTGGTGAGTTGTTACTATTTCTTGATATTTTGCACAAGAAACATGATTACGCGACGTTGTAAATAGACCTTCCTGCCCCGCGTACGCAATATTTCAACGACCAGGATGGGGTAGTGGAGGCGTCATCCACATAAACAATGTGACGGGTGACACAAAAGGACATATGCTGTGAAAAGTCTTTTATGACAATTGACACATGAGATGCTTATGACCACTGACACACTTGTGTATAAGTGCATAGTGATATAAACCGAAAAATTGAATTGTCTGTAAACAAAGGAAGTGCATGTAAGAAAGTGTTTCTTAAGCTGTGTGTGAACTTGAAATGTGTGAGTACTTGGAAGGAGAACTAGCAATGTGTGGGAAAAGTTGTAATGTCACTATTCATCAATCTGAGGTTTCCTTCCACCCAACCGAAACTTGTCAAGCCGTTGTGGTGGGTCTTTTCGCTGGTTCATTGGGTGGAACATCAGGCAGTGTAGCATCTCAGCCTAGTATGATGTTCCTTTGGTCTGCATTAGATGCAACAGGGTTGTTAGCACTTTCAACCGTAAATGAGGGAAGAGATTGCCGCAGAGTATCATATATGTCTCATTTTCTTATAGAACATGGAGCTATCTGGTTTCACGATATTACAACTTTTGATTCTTTAGGATGAAAATGATTGTTATAGAAGGTTTAACCTACCATTTGCCATAAGTATTTTGTTTAAGACATTGCAAGTTTTGATAGTTTCAGTCACTCATCCTTTATAATATTGATGATGATATAATATTCATCTTATATTTTGTAGGAAGACTACCAATGAGGTCATGGGTTCTACGGAACATTCTCAAATTCGTTGGTAATGAAAGTCATGAAATCATACCGTAAGGATTGCTCACTATGTTGGGATGTATACATAATCTGTATTTGTAATGTACTTATCCTATTTGATTATTGTGTCACTATAAAGAACGAGTTGCCTGTGACCTTTACGTCACTGGGAATTGAAGTTGCTGAGTGCTCTATTTTGTCGGGAATAATTGTCCAAGTGCACATGAATTTAGCCGAGTTGCGCTAAGTCAATGAATCCTGTAAATTCAGGATCGGTGTCTGCAACCACTGGCTGAGTGCATACAACAACTGGCCAAGTGTATGGAATAATTGGCCGAGTGCCTGAAACAATTGGTTGAGTGCTTGAAACAATTGGTCGAGTGCCTGCAACAGTTGGCAGGATGAGTGAGGATATTGCTGCGGAGTATCATACATGTCTCACGCCTTATAGAGACAAACCTAGTACATCAGACATGTTTCACAGATTGATCAGACATGTTCGATGGTCTGAGACTTGACAACTTATCATAGAAGTAGAGCTCTACATAATATCCGTCCTCATCCATATTTTCCAACTTTAAAATTTCACAGGTGTGTGTCGCACGTGCGCAGTTACTAGTTTGATTAAAAGGCAAACATGTATTTTTGGAGCTAAAATATACATGAGTCCTTAGAGCATCTCCTAGAGACTCCTATAAACTCCTCCTAAATCAAATTAATGAGGTTTGGTCTAAAAAACCATCTCCAACAGTTCCCCTAAATAACTCACATATTTATTTCCCCCTAAACTCACCTCATTTGTAGGTAGAAATAGGGAAAGTTTAAGGGCCCTCATTCTAGCATTTCCAATAGAACAAATAATATTATGGAATCAAATATTGATGTGTCTAAATCAAAAGTATTCTAAGATCCATTTTTAAGGGGACTATTGAAGGAGATATTTTTACGCCCTGAAAATTTTTAAGCCGTCCTAGAAACATATTTTTGTGAGGAAATTGCAGAGGTGTTATTGGAGATGCTCTTAGTCATGCTGAAAACACCTGAAAATTATTAGTATGTATGGTAAGAAGAGGTTGTCATATTGTGGCATAATAAATAAAATTTGTTACTGACACGTTCGAAGTGACATATTATATATATATAATTAGAATTGTAATTAAAACAATTAACAATTATTGTGGTAAATATTTATGAAGTATTCAAGTCATAATATCAGAACATATGAAAGTAAGTATTTTTCTAAACGACGCTGGGTGAATGACAATGGTAGATGCGCGCTCTTTGTAAGCGGTGACATTAAAATATTAGTCATAAATATTTTGATATTTATATATTAAGGAGTTATATCTGAATTAAATTGAATATTCAAAAAGCATATCTACTATGATATAATTTAGGCAACTGCTGTTGTAAGACTACAAGCAGGTATAGTTTTTAACATAATTGAGCCTACACCTTTGGTTCAATTTAATTAGTATACAGAAGTATGTATGCTTGATAATAATCAGCAAATATAAACTGAATAGGGAAAATAGTACTTATCTGGAGGCAACATTTCTTCTCATAGAGCTTTCGATGAAGTTTAATATTACACTAGATGGTGCGTCTGTTGGGGCAGCTGTAGTATCAATAGCATCTTGGATGAGTATCCTTCGACCATATTTTTTATGTCTAGACCGGGTCAACACCGGTGGACTAATCTCCTGAACCTCGATCATCTGAGTACATTTGCTTAATAGATTTTGGCCATTCTATATGAGAAAAATCTGGTTATATTACAGAAATTAGAGTCGGTTCAGGAAAGGAAAAATAACATATACTTAGTTCGGCATGAACCTTCATTGCAGCTAAACGTAACATAAATTGTATGAGAATTATATTACATTAATTGTACGAGCAATGGTTTGAGCCAAGTGCACAGACTAGATCAGAAAGGAACATACTCCGAGTTAGTCAGAATAAAGGCGAAATAGCTGGGAATCCACAAAAAGAAATAGGAAGACATAAAAGGAATTTATCAAACCATTCAAAGCAGCAACATTTTTTTGTGTGTTTTATGTATTGACCCTCACATCTCACTACTACGATCCGGCATTGTAGCCACACAGCCTATTTTGACTCATCGCTACAATGACATGCGTCATAGTAGCAACGGACAGCTTTGACGTCAGCGGTCTGTGAAGTCAGTAGCGATGGGCGAAAATTGACGTTAGCTACGTCCGTTGCTACTGAGAACCACAGCAGAGATGAGCGATTCTGACGTCACTACTGATTGTCCGTCGCTACTGGGAGTTCAAGCATCACGCCTCTTCACTGAACAATCACACGCGCCTCATTGGAATGGTCACCGGTGACTCCATATAAACCAGAATGCTGACACTTATAATTGAGAAGATTCTATTTGGTGGAGTCCAATGCCTTCTAAGGAGAAGGATAGCGGTGATGACTCCTCATTGTATGCCGACAAGGAAGAAGAGGTGTCTACGGCGACATCAAAGAGGCAACGGGTGAGAGGCGATGACAACGACAATGACGATAGCGATGATGACTCCTCGTCAGAGGAGGAGATCTCTTCCGATGAGGAACCTACCTGGTGAGCCCGCTCCGACGACGGTGACACCACTGACTCAGAGAATGACAACGATGACAATGATGGGAGCGATGACGACGACAACAACAGGAGCGACAATGACAACGACAATCAATTTTCCGATGATGCCTTTAATTAGTTAATTAGTTGTAGTATTAGTATTGTATAATATACCATATTGTGTAATATATCATATTGTGTAGTATCAGTTCTCAATCGTTAAATGGATAAATCTGTTCTATCATATTGTGTAGTATCAGTTCTCAATCATTGAATGGATTAGTTTGTTCTAAACTCTATTTTTTAAAATCTGTAGTGACGAGCCTAACCACAATAGCGACGGGCATGGTTAGTAGGGATAGACGTTGATTACTATTCATCTATAACGATGGGTGTTGATGATATCATCATGCCCGTCGCTACTATTCTTGTGTAGCGACGGGCGTGCTGACGTAATCAACCCCGTCCATCGCTACTATTCTTCTTTTTAAGTGTGTGATGCTCTTAAACCCCAAACCTGGCTACTATCATTTCCCTACCACATAACCGCTGGTGCCCACTCCTCCTCCGCATCCGCCTCGACACCACGCCGACTACCTCCATGTCGATGCCTCACTAACCACTCCTCCTCCACGTGCGCCTCGACGTCGCACCGACTGCCTCCACACCGACTCCTCGCCAACCACTCCTCCTCCACATGTGCCTCGACACCATGTTGACCACCTCCACATCGGCGCCTCATCGACCGCTCCTACGCGTGCACCTCCACCGCCGTCGAGGTCCTCCCCACTCTCTTCCTCCTCCATACTCATCCTAAGATATTGTTTTCCTCCTTTTGAAACATTCCTAGGTGCGCAACACTGTGTTACTATACCAAGCTCAGTTTCACAAAGTTGCTTTATCCTTGCTATATATTTGAAAAATGTAAAAATTAGATAATGATAGGAAAACGATGAAGAATCATCAGCCTGAGAATTGGTTTAAAAGGAGCTTATCATAAAAAAACCTTCATATCAAGCAAAATTTTGATAAGTAACTTTTAATAGAAGATTCTAGATTGAATGTTGTATAGATTAATCGTTGCATAGACCTAATTGTTGCTTATGACCAAATTGTTACTTATGAGCTTATGTTAAAATGCTTATGACCAAATTATTACTTATGACCTTATGTTAAAATACTTATGATCAAATTATTTCTTATAACCAAATTGTTACTTATGACCTTATGTTAAAATGCTTATGACCAAATTATTGCTTAGATTAATTGTTGGATAGATTAAATATTGCATAGAACTAATTGTTTCATAGATTAAATGTTGCATATGTTAAAATGCTTATGACCAAACTATTAACTGTCAGTCATGTACTCCTCCTACACTCCTCCCAAACACGAGAAAGAGGATGATGAGTCCTATGTTGACCTTTTAATGTTTGACACAGAGAATGATAACTTCTCAGTTGACCTTAAAATAATTGACACAGAGGACTCTAAATCCTCTAACCTGGATGATTGTTGTCACCATATTGAAAAGGTGAGCACAAATATTCAAATATTTAGTATATTTATTACTAGTCTCATAATTACTAATTAAACTATATAAATTCATAATCAAATTCGGGTGTTAGAAGAGAGGTTGGCTAAGGTGAAGCCAGACAATAAAATTCTGATGCAATTAACTAACCATCACAAGAAGACGGTAGAGGCAATCAAGAACAAGGAGAGCACAGATGTTAAAATATTAACTTTATTTATTACTAGTCTCATAATTACTAATTAAACTATATAAATTCATGATTAGACTCGACAGTTAGCAGAGCGATTGATTAAGACAGAAGAAGAGTTAGCCAAGAAGGAGGAGGCCACGGGCAGCTGCTCCTAGATGCCTATTATTTAGCTTTTATTAAATTTGATATGTCTGTTTCACTTTTGTTGAACTTGATGTATGAACTGATCCGTGTGTGTATATATGTTACTAGATGCATGAAATCTGTGTATGCATATTTAGCTTTTGTATGAACTTGATGTATGTTATTAGATGCAGATTGTGTTTTGTTTCACAAACTATATGTAGATTGTGTCTTCTTTTATAAACTGAATGCATATTATGTTTTCTATCTAGCAGTAACGGGTTAGCTGACGTCAGCACGCCCGTTGCTAATATGGACTCTAGTAGCGACGGGTGGCTGACGTCAACACGTCCATTGCTACTAGCAGGCACAGTAGTGATGGACGTCTTCTACCCGTCGTTACTGAGCTACCACTATAGCAACGCTTTAGTAGCGATGGACCGGTTACCCATAACCACAGTGACTTACGACCTATTGCTACAAAGCTTGTTCATAGTAGTGTCTGATATATATGTTCTATGATTTCGTTCATAGCTTAGTATAGCAGTTTTCGATGCTATTATAGGATCATGGGAGACAAAGGAGCAAACAGTAGTAAGTAAAAGGAAGACTAAGAGGAGGGGGGTGGAGATAAAAAATAGACCAGGTGTAAAATCTTACTATATCAAAATGAGGATGTTGGAAAATCTTACGGTATCAAAATGACAACGGCACATTTGTAAGCCCTTGCATAGTAAAAAGTACTGTAAGATTAAAGACAGATTGTTCTGCAAGATGTAATACCAAGTGGAAAAAGGGCAAAGGGGAAAATACAATAACTGGAACAACATACTAATCCAGTAATCCAGCAATAGAATAGGGTGAAAAAACACCAATAAAAAAAGAAAGAAAGAAAAGTAAACAAAATCAGCATCTCCGCAAAAGCAGAAGGGTATCTCCACATGTTTTAGCATCTGCAACATCGAACATCCAGCACAACACTAATCTTCAATTTATGGTTTAATCATCAGGCTTACAACAACCTAAAAAATAATCATGAGAACAAATGGCATCAACAAAGCAAGCGAACTGGACGAACAAAAGGGAAAAAAACTTTGCAAAAGGTTATCCAGAGAAAAGAGTATGAAGTGAAAGAGAGGGAGAGAGTAGCAAGTGAAGATTCGAGAGGATGAGGGACAGGAGAGAGGGCGTGATTCTTATGGTTGCCATCATCGTGATGTAGGACTCATCGATCCGAGATCCGACGGTACAAAAGTGGCAGTCCACGTTAGCGAAAATGATATGGGCCCCCCGTTCTGTAATGGATGTTTCACGTGCATTCTCGATAATAAGAATATTTTTAGAGCATAATGTACTTGAGGCATATCTTTTTTTATTTACTATATATTAGCAAAAATGATTTTGGCTGCCCGCTCTCAAGAATATGGGCCCATGAAGAAATAAAGAACAAAGTATAAGTGGTAAAGAACTAACCTGGATGTCAATGCACTATGGATCGGTTAAAGTATAATTTCATAGATGGACCATTTGTTTCAAGGTATTCTGTATATATGATCTTAGTGCACAAACCACAGGTCAGCTATCACCACAACTAAAATTTCATCAGTGTATAAATAATAGGATGGAGAAATATTATCAAACATCACATATCACATGTATTTAGAAATGCTATCAGGCATAATTGAGTTAAAAAATAAGAGCTTACATATGACAGAATCAAAACGTGTAATTTGCTAAGATATAGCTACATCAGTTTGTCACAATAATTAGCAAATATCTCTTTTTACTCTTATCTTGTTATGGTAAGCATTGTTCGGCCAATCAAGAGGCTAAGATCTTTTTTTGTGAATGAAGAGACTAAGAATTTATTCACTATAATCTGAAGATACATACCACAAAAAGAAAGAAGGTAATAAAAAACATGCATCAGACTGTGTGAGAGCAATGGTAACAAACTAATTTAAAACGCACTCATACATCTTCTTAAGTGCAAACAGTACAAGCAATGAAATTAATGGATTTCTGGAAAGGGTCCACTAAATAGAGTATCGACCAAGTAAAGAATAGAGTATCTACCAAGTCAATCATAATGTACTTGAGACAGATCACGCATCTCCTATTAGTATCCCAGTTGCCCCAGCAGGCAATCAAATTGGTGATACAAGCCTTTCACTACAAGAAATTGGATAATGACAAACGGAAATTAACTCAAAATTGATGGAAAAGGATTTTTTTTCATCGGATTTGGGTTAATTTCCATCGACCTATGGCTGATCAAACTTTTTTGATGAAAATTAGCTAACTTTCGTTGGCTACCAACAAAAGTTAGCTAATTTCCGTCAGCCAAACGGTGCCAACGAAAATTAGGGTTTTTTCATTAATTTTTGTCAGCCTATGGGGCTCATGAAAAAACTGAGGTAATTTACGTCAGCATGCTCATGGAAGTTAGCTAGCCTAATTTCCGTCGGCATACTCACAAAAGTTAGCTGGTCTAATTTACAACACAAGCTCACATAAGTTAGCTGGCCTAATTTCCATCGGCATACTCATGGAAGTTAGCTGGCCTAATTTTCATCAGCTATGGTCGGCCGACCAAAGTTACTGGCCCATAACCCCCATCGGCCGACCATAGCCGACGGAAATTAAGAAAATTTGTTTTTTTAAACCTAAGATTCACACCGCCTCATGCACAAATTTCCACATAACATATAAATACCACAGATTCACATCACATAGTCATATCAAGAGTGATATCACAATGTACAACCAATCACAATTTAAGAAGCTACAAATCTAAACATATCAATCAATGTTGTCATCATTTGGGTTGTTGGAGTGGGTGCTACTACCTCTCAGCGTGTCGTGAAGCTCGTTCAGCACTGATTGACTAGATGACGGAGTATGAAAAACCTGCATCGATTGAAGAACATCAAAATGAATCTAAATGAATGACATGAAAAACTCAAATAATACTAAACGTACCTGAGTTCCAAGAGGTGACCTGAAGTGAGGTAGTGACGGAAGAGGTTGGAACTACAGCATTTGAAATCCTTGCTGCTGCGCCATTTCCTATACATGTTGCAATTCAATGAGTTAGTTTTGAAAGTATTGCTAAGTGCTTGATAGTGAATGAAATAGTTAAGCCAACTAACCTGAAGCATCGCCTACTGCTGAGCGAAGGCCTAAGCATAGTACTCATCCCACCACCTCATTGCTTCATCTCACCACCTCATTTCTTCATCCCGCCTCCTCATTTCTTCGTCCCACTACCTCATACTCTCCTTGAGCTTTTCGAAG
>VSTD030001288.1:0-13422 GCA_008808055.3 Sporobolus alterniflorus
AAAAAGGAACACCAGGAAATTTTATTTACATTTTTTTGATCTTTACTTTATTTGCTATGGATTTTTTAACCTTAATGGGATTTCCTGGAAATTATAAATCAAAATTTGATTTTGGAAAAAAGAGCAGTTCTGGGCCTTATTCGGCCCAAGGCCATGTAGCAACGGCTTGGATCAAAGGCCAAAATGGCCCGGCTGTCCCAACAAGCGGTGTGGCGCCCGTGCACGCCCGGGGCGGTCACCGTGCCCCGGGCGCGTGTGGTGGCACAACCACTGGCGGCCAACCGGCTGGCAAGGAGGCACATAGGCGGTGGCCGCGGCACCGGGGTGCTTCAAGGAGCTCGTCGGGCACGGAGAAGAAGACCATGGGCTCACCGTCTAGTGTGTCGACAGTGAGATGGCTCGGGTGGCGGTGTGCGACAGCGGCGGCGGTGTCTGGTGAGCTGTGGTGGTGGGCGACAACCCTGGCCATGCTCCACAGCTCAAGGAGGATGGGATGTCATTGAGGGGTGGGCAAATTTGGAGGAAAAGCCGTGTGAGGATGGAGCTCACTGAGTAGGGGGAAATGGAGGGGAAGCTTTGGACCATCCCAGGGACGGCAGCGGCGCTCCGACGCCCGAAGTGGTCCGGTGGTGACCAGGGTGGGAGGGGGGCTCCTGCGCGGTCGTGAGCCAGGCAGAGGCGTGTGGGGAAACCTTGCCGTGAGGCATCAGCGGTGAATTTTTAAACAGGGTGGCGGCGGCGTGGGAAAGGGCATGGAGGAGGGGGGGGGGGTCTGGCGGGCAGGCACGGCATGTGGCATGGTGGAGGAGAGGGGCCCGACGCCGGTAGCAGCGCGTGAGCGGTCGGTGGCCTGGTGCGTCAGCAGGAGAATTGAAGGGAAGGCGACACTGACAGGTGGACCCCGACCACAGTGCAGGGCGGCGCCGTTGAATTCGTTTCAAAATTAAAATTCAGATGGATTCATATTAAATTCAAATCCATTCAAATTTGGCCAATCTAAAAGGCACCTTCCCGAGCTTGAAACTTTTTGAATAAAATACGGTTATGAAGGGTTGAAGAAAGGAACAATTTTCTCCATCTGAACTTCTCCAAATTCAAAATGGATTTGGAATTAAATTTTGGGGAAATCAAGGTCTGTTTTTGAATTTGGGAAATTAATTAAAATAACTAGAAATGGACTAAAAATCCATGAAATCCAATTTGTAACACTTCTCATCTTGCAAACTTCTTCCAAATCCCAACTGATTTTGAATTAATCAAAAGATTCTAGGAAAACTGATTTGGATGAATTGTGGTCAAATAGGCCAATTGAAATTCTTATTGCAATTCCATCAAAGCTCCACTTTGGACAAGAAGTTCTCCATGGTGATCTTAAAAGATTGTTCTATGCTCTGGATGACATGCATACACTAACTCTTAAGATCAAAGAAGATATTAAATTTTAAAGAGGGCTAAGCGTTAAGCTAAACTCGGGAAAATCTAGTCTGAAAACTGAGTTGATTAGCTCTGTTTGAACCCTTAAAACAAATAATCTCTGACCTCCATAATTTTTGTAGATTTGCACACATGTAGAACAAGCCATGTGGAACAAACTTGCTTTTGGGAGTGAGGTCTGATTCAACTCGAATAATTTCTTAAAAACATCTAACTGAGCCAATCAGTCTACACTAAACAGAACTTGAAACCTTAAATCTTTGCCTTTGAATTTTATTCCAAACCTTGGTGTCTTGATTTAATCTAGCATTAGGAATTAATTTCAACTTAAGAAACTTGATTAGGATTTCCATAACATGGGGTGTTACACTTTCAAAGATGGTTTATACTCTCCGACCGGAACGGAAGAAGTAGAATGGCAAATATTGCTACAACAATTTATACCGAGTGGGGTGGTTGTAAAGAATGAAGTTATAAATGTTGACAGTGACTGAAATTTTCTTGTCATTGATGTCTGCTACCTTCGGTCACTATGTGTTTTGGTGCCTTCGTCCCTTTCATAACTCATTTGCATTATTTGCGACGTGGCACCATCTTCGTCTAATTGGAGGTGGAAAACCACGTGTCTACGGTGGTGTTGGAAAGCGTCACCCTTATTCTTGTTACTATGGATTGACGGAGGGTAGACCTTAGATGGTCTGATGGGCTATCATCAGCTTTCATGCAACTGGCTCTAGTGCGCTAGCAATTTTTAATTTTTGGTTTGGGAAACCGCCCTCATTGGATTCACCGTTAAAGACTTACGTTTCATGAAACCAAAAGGCGTCAGCCTTGCCTTCAAGCAATGGTGTAGCGAAGCTGGCTTTGGTAATCTGACGATTCTTAGTTTTCAGTTTATGAGATCGCCTTCGCGTGATTTACTGTTGAGAATTCGCGTTTGATGAAACCAAAAGGTGTCACCCTCGCCTTCAAGAGTTAGATAAGCAGAGCTTGCTTCGGTAATCTGATGATTCTTAGTTTTTGGTTTATGAGATCGCTTTCACGCGAGTTGATGGAACTAAAAAGCGTCACCCTTGCCTTCAAGCATTTGATAAGCAGAGTTAGCTTTGGTAATTTGATAATTCTTAGTTTTTGGATCATGCGATCACTTTCATACTATTTGATGGAACCGAAAAGCATCACCCTTTCCTTCAAGTGTTAGATAAGTGGAGTTAGCTTTGGTAGTCTAATGATTCTTACTTTTCAGTTGAAAAGAGCGTTTGCATTGTGGTTTATGCTGAAAAATCACTAGCGAAGAGATGTTGCATTACACTACAATCCATTGCGATGCAACATCTCTTTCTATGGCACAGAGGTCATGTCAGGATTGCTAGTTAAGTGGAAGCAGCGTTGTGCGACTTGGCGATGTGGTACTAAAATTTGTGCTAATGCCATTGAGAAAAAACCTCACCATCGTGCTTTGGTGTATGTTCAACGGAGCCGGCTTCGGCAAACTGATGGTTCTTTGATTTTCGGTTTGATGGATCCCTCTCGTGCAACTTTGCAATTTGAACTAAAAAGTGTCACTCTCGCCTTCACGCGTTAGTTTAGCGAAGCTGGCTTCAGTGAGCTAACGGTTCGTGAAATCACCTTGGTTTTATCCCCTGGCGCATTGGGGGTTGCCTCTTTTTTTTGTTAGAGGTCTTTGTTTTGAGACCCTTACGTTTTGGGGTAGCCTCGTTTTTCATTGGAGGTCTTTGTTTTGAGCCCGTTGCGTTTTGGGGTTGCCTCTTTTTTCATCGAAGGTCTTTGTTTTGAGCCAATGAATGAAGGATGTAATAATGCGCCTTCGTTCGTGGCTTTGGCTTCCCTGGCATAACAGCTTTTATCGAATACAGAGCTAGAGTTGCTAGCAATTTTGATGATGGTGATCACTTTTTTAGGGAATAAAGCTTATATTAATGCTTCGGGGTTACATGGGCTCCACCTCGCTAAAAACCTCACACCCTCGCGGGCTTCCCCCATGAGGATAAGAGTACGAGCCCTGAGAAAGTAAATGTGAGAATTAGAATCTAATGTCAGAGGCTCGTTTATATGTTACAAGACCCGCGCCTTAAAGTTACTTGAGGATCCGTGTGCTGGTAAGCCCTTGACCTTGTCTTTTTGATGATCACATATGGCCCTTCCCATTTTGACTTGAGATTGCCAGAGCTCTCTGTGCGAGGACTCTACAAAAGAACTAAGTTACCCACATCAAAATCTTTTTTCTTGACCTTCGGGTCCCTCTGAGATCTTATCTCGTCCAGATACTTCTATAGATTGGTTACTGCTTTGAGCCTTTCTCATTCCATCAAGCCCTTTTCCTCGGCTTCGATGGGGCATGGAGGTGCCTCCGCTGTTGCACACAGACTTTGGTGCTTAATTTCTTCTGGTAGTACTGCCTCGGCTCCAAACAATAACCAAAATGGGGTGAAGTTGGTAGCTTTGCAAACTATAGTGTTATGGCTCCATACTGCCCTTGGCATGACCTCCGCCCATTTGCCCTTCTTCTCGCCTTCAAGTATTTTTTTGATTGCCTCAAAAATCAAGGCGTTAGCTCGTTCAACTGCTCCGTTGGACTGTGGGTGGTATATAGATGTGAAGGAGACCTTCATGCTGACCTGGTGATAGAAATCTTTGAACATGGCACTATCGAAATATTTGGCATTGATGATGGTGATTTGCTGTGGAACTCCGTAGCAACAATTGATGTTTTGCCAAAAAAAATCTACATGGTGGCAGAGGTTATGTTGGTCATAGGTTTCGCTTCAACCCATTTGGTGAAGTAATCCACTGCGACGTTGGCGAAGGTGTAATTTCACAACGCTGGTGCAAGTTTGCCCACGATATCAATGCCCCACCGTTGCAGGGGCCAGGATGGAGCTATCAATTGAGACAGTTGTGTGGGAGCCCTACAGTGATGAGAGAATTTCTGACAGACTTCACAGGTTGCTACTAACTTGGCTGCATCATCAATCACTGCCGACTAATAAAATCCTTGCTAAAGGACCTTAGCTGCTAATGCACGGGCACCAACATGACGTCCTCAAATTCCTGCACGAACTTCCTAGAGTATTTCTTGACCTTTGGTTTTGCTGGCACAATGGATGAGGGGACCTGGAACTTTTGCTCGTTGCCGACTATCTAATAATCTTTCGCTCGCTGCTGCATTCTGGTTTGCTCATTTTTACTGTCGGGCTCATAATAATGCTAGAGGTATGCCATTATTGGAGCTCCCCAATCTTCTCCTTCGATGATATTTATAACCCTGGGCTCTGGCAGGACTGTTTTGATGAAGGCATCTTCAAGCACCTAAAAAAATACGTCGGCCAGCATCGGAGTGTTGTGGGCTGCAACTTTCGCTAGATCATCAGCTTTGGCGTTTTTATTGTGTTTAATGTATTCCACTGTGAATCCCTTGAAATAGCTCCCCATCCTTTGGACTAGAGCTAGGTATCTCTCTAGTGTTGACTCCCTCGCTATGCATTCTTTCTCGATCTGTCCTGACACCACTTTAGAATCTGTGTGAAGCACACAAGTTTGCACGCCGATGGCTCTTAGTTTTCGGAGGCCCAACATGATGGCTTTGTACTCTGCGATGTTGTTGGTGCATTTGTCTATTTTGCTAGGAAACTGGAGTCTAATTGTGTAGTGTAACTTTATTCTGGACGGTGAGGTCAAGATTCCCATTGCTCTAGCTCCAGTGCTGCCCCAAGCTCTATCACAGGACACTAACAAGGGGGATTCTTGCACGATGTCTACTTGAGACTGAGGCTCCATCCATTCTACCACGAAATCTACCAGGATTTGCAACTTTATTGCGCCGCGCCTTTCAAAGTTGATGACGTATTATAAGAGTTCTGTTGCCCATTTACCAATTTGTCTGGAGCTGTCTTAGTTGCAAAAAATGTCATGCAATGGTTGGTTTGTCAAGACTCTTATGTGGTGAGCCTCGAAATAATGCCTGAGCTTCCTTGAGCACATAATTACTGAGTAACAAATCTTCTCAACTTTCGAGTAGTACCTTTTGGAACCAACTAGAACCTCTGATACAAATTATACTGGGTGTTGCTATTTTGACGAAGCTCCTAACCGTGCCACTTCTTTGCCCACGACAAGAGCTCTACTCACTACAGAATGTGTGGTAGAGACATATAGTATGAGAGGTTGACCCTGCTCTGGACTTGACAACGTGGGCAAATGCTGAAGGTATTACTTCTGATCGTCGAAGGCTCTTTGCTGCTCTGGCCCCACTCGACTTCTGCGAAGCCCCATAGCACACTGAAGAAAGGTAGGCTTCTCTATGCCAGTTTCCAATGAACCTGTTCAGTGCTGCTATACGGCCTGCTAGTTTCTGCACCTCTTTTCTTGTCTGCGGCGGTTGCATTTGGAGAATTGCTTTTATTTTGTCGGGACTGGTCTCAATGCCCTTAGTGGATACCAAACAACCTAATACTTTGCCTCGTGTTACACCGAAGAGACACTTCTCTGGGTTGATTTTGAGCTTGGCTTTGTGCATATTGGCAAAAGTTTTCGTCAGGACAGAAATGTATGAAGCTTTTTTCTTGCTTGCTACTACAATGTCATCAACATAAGAGTTTGTTTCTGCTGACTTGGTCCTTTAGTGCCGCCTTCATCATTACCTGGGGCCTGCATTGTGTCGCCCCTCTGGCATTCTCATGTAGCAATATGTGCCAAATGGTGTTATAAGGCTGATTTTTTCTTCATCTTCTCTGCGG
Organism: Sporobolus alterniflorus; assembly: GCA_008808055.3. Taxonomy (NCBI): domain Eukaryota; kingdom Viridiplantae; phylum Streptophyta; class Magnoliopsida; order Poales; family Poaceae; genus Sporobolus; species Sporobolus alterniflorus. The sequence goes on from VSTD030001288.1 coordinate 6,192, forward strand.
AGCCATATCTGGTGATAGCCTAAAAATAGTCCAACAAAGCCATTATGTCGTAGCCGGCTCCAGAGTCAACTATTTGGTCGATTCTAGCGAGAGGGAAATTGTCCTTAGGACAACACTTGTTAAGATCAGTAAAGTCTGTGCACATTCACCATTTTCCATTCTTCTTGCGAACCATCACAACATTGGCCAACCATTGTGGGTATCTTACTTCTCTGATGAACCCTGCGTCTAACAGGCATTGTACTACAACCTATGCAGCTTCTATTTTTTTTCTCTGACATCTTGCGGAGCTTCTGCTTCTTAGGCTTCACATTTGGGTTGACTTGCAGTTTGTACTCAATTACTTCTCTACTGACCCCTATTAAGTTGGAGGTGGACCAGGCAAAAACATCATTGTTCTTGTCTAGGAACTACAGGAGCACCGCTTGCTCTTCCGAGCTCATCTCGACTCCCATGCACACGGTTTTGTCTGGTACTCTGGGGTCGAGTGCCACTCTGGTGAAATCACCTTTGGCTTCAATTGCTTTCTTGAATTCTGCTGAGATTTCTTGTTTAGACGAAGGTTGCTCTGGTTAATCTGCGTCTTCTCTTAGGAAATGCACATTCTTGTGCCCCGGAGCAAAACCATGCTCGATATTTCTGGCTTCCTTTTGACTGTCGATAACGGTTATTACACCGAAGGTAGCTGGGACTTTAAGGCAGAGATATGCTGAATTGAGGGTAGCTTCGAAGATGTTCAGTAAACCCTACTCGAAAATGGCAGTGTAAGAATATAGAATGTCTACAACATCATGGGTAATGTTATTACTCTGATAGGCTCGATTCTTTTGCCGCCGAAGCCATAGAGGGGCTTTGTTGGTTCTTTGAGCTATTTCTTGTCATAGCCCATTTTTTCAAAGTTTCATAGAATTAGTATTTCTACTTTGCTGCTGTTGTCGACCAGGATTTTTGAGACATCCCATCGATTGATGTGGACGGTGAGTACCATAGCATCGGTGTGGGCGAACAAAGCTAAGTTTACATGTTGAGCGGAGAAAGTTATGGGAATGTAAGACCACTTAGTCTGGGCGATGGGGCCTTCGACAGCTACGCAATTTACTTCTCTGTAGTAGTTTTGGTGCTATCGCTTGGTGTCAAAGTTGGTGTTTGAACCTCTGGTGATTGTAAGGATTGTGTCATGTATTGGGAAGGCTTCAGTTTGTTGTTGGTGCTCTTGGAGTTGTGGCAGAGGTGGAGGCGGTAGGTTGGCTTCATCTTTGACTTGGTGGTTGGTGCTATTTTGCGCTGGGTAGGTGATTTGCTGAACTGCTGGGGAATATGTTATCTGCGGAGCTGGCAGAGGGTATGTTATCTGTGGAGCTGGCAGAGGTGAGGGATGGATGGTTGTGGCGTAATGGTATGATTGATAGTATGTAATAGGATGGGCTTGGTTTCTTTGGTGAGTTTGTGGTGAAAAGAGTGAAGGAGGGGATGGTGAGTATTGCTGGTGGTTAGGAGTCCAATGCATGGTGTGGTTTACTTCTCTGGGTGGTGGTTGGTGCAAAGGTTGAGTGGGTTTCAAGGAAAATGGGCAATCTTTGGTGCGGTGGTTGGTTTCACTGTCGTGGTACATGTAGTACCAGGGTTTCATTCTGTATTTGCCTCGACCCCGACTGTGGCCATGATTTGGAGCTCCACCCCTTTGGCTATATGGGGGGGGGGATGTATGATCGAGGGTCCTTGGGTTTCTTTCTTGTGGAGATGGTTTAAAATTCTTCTCCCAGTTCTCTCGTGGCCCGCAACCATTAGAGTCGATACTATACACATGCTTGGGGTAGCTGTGCTGATTATCATTGTAACAAGGTCTTGTAGCTTTGTCTAGTTTTGAAACTTTTCTCTGCTACTCGAGCTTGTGGAAATGCTGGATCTTTGAAAAGCTAAATTTTCCAAACTATTCATATAGCTCTGACACTGTTTTGGGCCCTTCTGACTAAGTGGCTGTGTAAGGGCACCGCCCTTAAGGCTTTGATCATCGGACACTTCTGGGGCTTAACCTTTGAGCTGCAGGAACCTTCGATAAAGTTAGGCAATGTTTCTTTCTCACTTTGAGCGCAGGACACAAAATCTTCTTCAGTATCATGCTTTGCTTCGAACCCCTAGAAGTTGAGTAGAAACTTCTCTTTTAGCTGCTGCCAGGAATAGATGCACCTTGGCAGTAGCCTAGAGTACCAATTTGCTATTGTGTCCTCTAAAGAAATGATGAGAGACTTTACGAGGGTAGCATTGTCACCTCCGGTTGAGGCTATTGCGGCTTCATAGCACATGAGAAATTTGCAGGGGTCAGTGTTGCCATGGTACATGGGTTGTGGCTCTGCTCTGTAATGCAAGGGTCATGGTGCGAGTTGTAAGTGTTCGGCCAATGGGCTTTTTTGATCTGCGGTGCCGATATGCGGTGGAGGTGGTGGTTGGTGGAAGAGATGGTTGTGTGGTGGAGGTGGTTGGTGGGGATTTGATTAGCCGATGGTGGTGGGGGCTTGGCGTTGGGCTGATAATGGATATGGTCGAGCGGGGCTTCATGTCTCTGCTCCTGCTGGCGAAGGATATCGACAGTATACTGTAGCTCCACGAGCCTCACCTGCACTCTGTTGATATGCTGCCTATGAGCTTGGATGCATTGAGCGATGGCTTGCCTTCTCATGATGGATTCTTGTTCCTGCTGGAAACTCTCTATTTCTTGCTGAACCCTGGCCAGCTCCTCTTCTGGTGCAGCTTCATTTTCTTTAGCTTTATCGCCCCAATCTTGCATTTGGATTTGGTCGAGCTCAGTGTCACCCTGGACATATTGTACTGGTGGGAGCACCCTTGGGGTGATTGGAAAGGATCTCCCCCATTGGTTTGGGTGGAACTGGTGCCTCCGCCATTTTGGCTAGATCCTGCTGCTGTGGTGGACATTATGGCTAGTTGGTGTAGCTGAAGTTCAGGACTGTCGCCGAAGGTTGGATGGTCAAATCCTTCAATGATGGTGGAGAGGGTTTGATTGGATGGTTGGTGGAAAGGAAGTTGGTTTTGATCAGAGACTTGGGGTAAGCCTTCATCTGGGTTGAGTCGCTGGCTGAATTGCTTGGGTGGCATCATCAAGGTTGTCTTTGGGCTTAGACCATGGTGGGCACCAAATGTTGGGATCAAATACCCGAGGGCTACTTCATCCTGAACACGGGGAAAATGCAAAGGTGAGTTATCACACGCAGGACAGTGAGCACTACGAAGGTGTCAACAGCACAGCAGCCAGCAGTAAATGCACTTAGTCCTCCCCCTGGTGGAATCCCCAGGGAACCTATTTATAGGTGCTGTTAGGGGGTCTAGCAATAATGACCGAACGTCCCCCGTAACTGCCCCGTTTACACTGAGTGCATAGTCATAGGGGTATTATAGTCATTTCACACCTCCAACTACTTTACACCAAGCCTATTACAAGACGACACGTGTCTTCCCCGATCGTGGCCTTTGTCTGATGATGTCATCTGGACCTTCGGCCTTGGATCGGCATCCAACGCTGATTACGGCGTTCATCACCGGCCTCCATCGACATGGCTACTCATGACCTCAACTCCCATTGTCCTGTTAGGTTGTAAAACAAAGATTGGTTCATGACTTAGCAATTGCGAAGCTCATCATGCTTGGTGATGCCGGAGGCGGCATTGGCTTTGAAGCAAGGGTTAGCCCATGAGTTAGCAAATGCAAAGCTCATCGTGTTTAATGATACCAAAGGTGCCATCGGCGCCGATTTTGAGGCCAGCGCCTCCTTGATTAGCACAGATGTTGATGCACGGGGTGATTATGGGGAACTTCGGTGCCATGCCTCCGGCTTGCATCCCCAACACATGGATGGCTAGATGCCAGCCCACATGAAGTGGTGTGAAGGAAACCTCCTAGCCGGGACTCAAATATAAAGGTTGGGGGCACTATGTCCCATCAATGGGGCCCCGAAAAGTGCCAGCTGGAGGCCACCCCTTGTGTTGCTTTATCCCTCGCTCTGTTTGTTGTAGGCGACTCTGACCCGACTGGCGGGTTTCACCTCAGAAACCTGAGCGTTGGCAGACCCCTCGGCAATCGTGGGACCCGTTTTGGATACGGTTGTTGTATCCCACGATGTAGAGTGTGCGTCATATGAAGGGTGCGCGGGATGGTTCTTAGTGCTATTGTTCCTAGTGATGCTTTACTAAGCCTAACCACGTAGGGGCCAATGTGGACCAGCTAGCATGCTCTCTGCACCGTCCTATGGCCTGTGTGGTCATAGGGTTGGATAGCGCTGCTTGATAGGTGATGTCCAATCTCGTCGCTCAACAGTGGGTGGTGGCCCCTTTCCACGCATGTGAAGGCCCCGAGTTTGGATATTTGGCGTGGTGTTGACTGTCCGGGTACCTGTGAGACCGAATCTTACATGGAGAAGCTCGACACCAGTCTTATCATGGCGATTATACATGTACCATTGGTAGAGTTGCTATGTTAGGCAGTGATGGGATGGATTGATGCACTCAAGTACCTGCTGTCAGGCGCACGTGGTGCCTGTGGCTATGTCCTATCGTACAAGGTAGTAAATGCCGCCGCTTCCTGAGACCCGACGCGTGGTAAAAGATGCGGGAAGTTCCTGGATGGAGCGACTAGATGCCTGGGCCCACCCCAGGTCAGGGAGGTAGGCGGGTCGGACAGACAGCTACTATGTTAGGCAGTGATGGGATGGATTGATGCACTCAAGTACCTGCTATCAGGCGCACGTGGGGCCTGTGGCTATGTCCTATCGTACAAGGTAGTAAATGCCGCCGCTTCCTGAGACCCGACGCATGGTAAAAATATATGCGATACGGGAAGCTCCTGGATGGAGCCACTAGATGCCTGGGCCCATCCCGGGTCAGGGAGGTAGGTGGGTCGGGTAGACAGTTGGTACGGATTGCTCCTATGTTCAATTCTTTTTAGGTTGGTGGCCCCTCCTCTTCTCCCAGGAGTAGTGGGGTCATATTTAGTACGGGGAGTTTGGTTTCCCAACTGTTTGCTGCTGGAGGGAACTGGTCGTATCTAGAATTTTGGGCCATAACCGGCAGCCCGCAGTACCCGGGGTACTAGACCCCGATAGTAGTCCATCTCTTCTTCAGCTTCTGAGCAGTAGTTTAGCAAGATTGAGTACACTTATGGTTGGTACACAATAAGTGCGGGAAATAATATGATATGCAGGCTATAATAACAAGGCTAAAGTTGTAATAAGGTTGTATACAGAAAAGCACCTATACTTTACTCATTGATTATTAGCATCCTAGTTGCTAGGTGAAGCTGAAACTACCAATATCCGAAATTAAGTAAAATGTGTCCACAGAGGACAAGGGTTGACAAAGAGTCTCACACTCTCACCAAAACCAGTCCCATCCATCACCACCATCTAATCTCAAGAAGATCCTAGATCGCTCATGACCGTGAGCTCGACTATCATGATAGTTCTACATTCTACAGAACCTCCATGCATAGTGATTTTATCACCTTTTAGCAACTAATGAACCTCCATGTTGCCTTGCCGACCAAGCACAATTACACTTTCATTGGTGTGAGGCCAGGAGATCACTACATGCCTTTGCAAAGGTCAACTCTAGTTTCTATGTCTTACTTTGCCATAGGTTTCCCTGTAACACCCTGATTTTCACCAGGAACTAAACTTTAGGAAAAATCAAGTATGTAAATAAATAATTGTTTGTTGCATTTCATGCCGCTGCATATTTTCTTGAGTGATGAAGAGTTGTTCTATTTTATTGTGAGAGTAGAAGTCACCAAAATTCAAATTTGGTTTGAATACAAATTAGTTTGCAATTTACAAAAGGGTTTCAAAATTTATAAAGGATTTTCTATTTTCCTAACGCGTATTGGGCTGAATTCCTGGTCTCGGCCCAGCCGGCCTCCTTCCGCACGCGGCCTGATCAGTCGAGCAAGCCAGCGCCGGTGGCCCAACCAGACTAGCGGGCGTGCACCCATCTCGCGTAGCCTAATCTGACCCGCTAAGAGTGAATCCAACCCGATCAGCCTTCAACACGACCCAAACCCGTTATCATACCCGCTAAGCCATTCGTTTAAACTGATTTTATTCCCTTTTCAATTTCTTCTGAATCTTCGTGAGATAGAGTTTGATTCAAACTAGGAAAGTGTTAGAATCTTTACCGTCTACGATTCGGTGCAAAAAGCCCTATATATAGTGCCTGTTCAACGATGAATTTTGATCCACAAATATTGAAACCCTAGCCGCTGCCCTAGTTCGCCGTCGCTCCGATGGAGTCCTTGCCACACGGAGCCAACACCACATCACCCTTCTATGTGTCGCACCACCCCCGCGTAGCCTAATCTCATCACCGGCCGACCGTTGTAGCTCGTCCTCGACGTTGCCAAAGGTTGGAGCAAGCCGACCGGCATCACACGCCCTACTCCGGTCACCCCCACCATTCGAGGACCCCTAGGTGAGTTCCCCTGGAGGCACTGCATCCGTAGGGTTAAACCTCGTCGAAAACAGTGCCCCATAGCGTGAGCTATGCCCAGCTTCGATGAACCGCCGCCGTGGCCAAGGCGCGCCGCCATTCGCTGCGCCGCCATCTCACCGGCCCTGTCTCAGCCATCCACGCCTTGATCAAAGACATAGATTAGATCGCCGATACCCTTTCATTTTCATAAAATCTGAGCCGTTCAATCAATCATCTATGGTCCAGTTTTGTTATTAAATTGATGAAATATCGGCCGTTCGTTTTAATTTCTATGGTCGGGAAAACGTACCCCTTCGTGATCTAATCTCGCGCGTCCATCTGAGATTCAACGGCCCGTGTTAATCTAGCCCGTTTAAAATTCCGTGGACCCGTGGACCGGACGTCGTGGACCCAGTCTACGGACCATGGATTTTTCAATAGAAAATTAATTCATTAATTCTAAAAATTTGTTAGCCCTGGTAATTTTGCAAAAACAACCCTGAACTTTTTTGAAATTATGTTTTCGTCCCTAAAAATTTACATATAGGTCCCTATATAAATTTTTATATTTATAATTAGGTCATTTTCTTAATTAATTTGGTTTATTTTATTTCCTGTTTAACCTACTAGATTAAAACCTTTATAACTTCTTAATCGTAACTCCAATTTAGGTGATTCTTATGCTCACGCATTCATAGCGATGAGTAGCATCTTTTGGTACTGTTTGATTAGAATTTAGGTACTATGTGGTGAACTGTTTA
>VSTD030001289.1:0-13419 GCA_008808055.3 Sporobolus alterniflorus
GGCTTGGGTTAATTTATCTAACCAGGGTACTCGTGATATGCTTCTAAGTAGAATTCTTCATTTTTTGCATCTCCAAATATCCAGATGAGACACTTATCTGGTTTGCTATAGACCCTCGTTATTAGTAGCTTGTTGTGGTTTTCGGTAGATATGTTTGCAGTTACAATTTTGTTCGTGCCTTCAAATTTGATATGAAACAGCCAATTGGAATAACCATTTTTCAAATTAGAATACAGTAACAAATATGGCAAGTGACAAACAAGTTACGATTCTTGTTAAAACAACAAACTATTGCAGTTTCCATATACTTTGGTATTTCTCACCTACACTTGAAAGAAACTATGGTTTTTGAATACCATGGTTTTATAAAGCTCGTGTGAAATGGGTTTTTTATTCCTATGTTTCAAAGAACACTAGAAGGAATATCCTTATGAAGTAAAATCCTTCAAAACCTATGAAATTCCTCAAGGAGGCTTTAACATAAATCTTAATGGTCCATTTATTAACAATTAGCACATTCAAAAAATAGTGAAATGCATGAATAGACATTGTATTTGTCCTACCATTTCAAGTTGGTCACTATACTCATAAAACTATAAATCGTGGTTATTGAGCTAGTGTTTTCATGTTAATACGATCATTGCCTTCACAATCATGCCAATATGGTCATTGACTAGTGGATGATGACTCACTAAAGGTTGCCATTATTACAAATGTGCTCTCTTTTAGATTTTTTTTCTTGCATTTGTGTTCCCCATTGCTCTGGAGTACAAGCAATTATTTTTACATATGTGCCTCTTGCTACTCACTGAAGGCTATGACAAGCAAGGAACAATGACATGTTGGATCTATCTAATTTTCTCCAACTATATTTGTGTAGATTTCAGTTGTGTTGATTGAAATAAATGAGAAATATTGTCTCATTGCTAATGTGTGCATCCTATTCACACGTTGCTTGAGCTCACCGAAGTGGCTAGTGTCCATTTAACACTCACACGAACCAAGACTTGTACCAAGCTTTATCGAGGGGAAAATGTTGGAACTACACTAATCACTCATAAACATGATAGCTCCTTGCTGTCACAATTCGCAGATGCAGGTCTAGATTGTACTTGCCGATAAACTGAGGGGTGGGGGTCATACTTCTCTCATATGTGAGTGATGCCGATTTCCTTGATAGCCAATCGAAAGCGTCGTTGATAGTCGGGGTTGCTATTTGAGAAGAACAGGGAGCGATGTTGCAACTTGCAGGAGATCAATTGTCTCACCGTGCCTTTTTCCAAAACAAAGAGAATGAATAGATAGGAAGCATTATTGAACAGGTGTAAAGGAGGGATGTAAATGCAAAACTAAATGGTAAAGGAATAAAAATCACATTGGATGTCCAATGTAGGAACTGAGCTATATGAATACATATGTCACATCATCAAAATATGTAAGATTACGAAGGCAATGGTCGTATTGGCACGAAAACACTAGCTTAATGACTGTGATTTATAGTTTTATGAGTACAATGGCTAGATTGAAACAATCAGACAAGAATAATGGTCATTTATGCATTTCATTCTTTAAAAAAATTGGAAGCTAGTAGCCTAATTTTGGCACACATCACTCTGTGCCGTATGTCCAACTCACTCTCACCACAATGCAACCAACGAGCTGGTCATGATGTGCCCATGGTACATAATTTTAGTGCATTTCCTCTGACCCGTGGGACCACATGCCAAAAATGTCATGCGTGTGCGCTGGAAACCATTCCCTCCCACATTTTTGCCACGTCAGCGATCCGCGTTGAAACACATCAGAATCGTCCATTCCAGATTGGGCTAACGGCTCACACCCGCTCCAGGTCATCGATCTGTGCCTCCCATCCCTCCACCAATCAACACCTGCCTCCCCCTTTCTATAAAGCAACCACTACCCTATCTCCTCATCCATAGTGACAATGAAGCTTATGCAACCGCCCTTTCTCCAGATCTAAGCAAACCCCACATCCCCACCATCGTTCCCCACCTCGATCGATCCCATGGCGTCCAAGGCAGAGAAGAAACCGGTGGTGAACAACAACCCCGTGGAGGAGCCAGCGGCAGAGAAGGCCTCAATGGGGAAGAAGCCTAAGGCTGAGAAGTGGGTGTCGGTGGGAAAGTTGGGCGGCACCGCTAAGAAGGGGAGGAAAGGGTTGAAGAAGAGTGTGTTGGTGTACGATCTCTACATCTTCAAGGTGTTGAACAAGGCGCATCCTAATGTCAGCATCTCCCCCAAGGCCATGTCCATCATGAAATCCTTCATCAATGACATCTATGAGAATCTCGTCATTGAGGCCACTTCTGAGGCCGCCAACAAGAATCCCATCATCACCATCTCGCCCTAAGCCCCCAGTCTCTCGCTGTTCCCTTGCTGGATGGTTGCCGTTGCTAGTTTGTAGAGATTTGGCTAGTAGGGTTGTTGTAGTTAGTCCTTTGTTCTAATTATCATGTTGGCTTGTGTAAGAAGTGTCTGCTAGATTTGGAGCTCATAACTTATATCTTGTGAATGCCTTGTCCCTGGTTAATTGTCTCATTTTGTTCAAAATTTTCCTTTGATTCATGTGGATTATGGTCATTTGTGGAAGATGCAATATTTTGATTCTTGGAATTTTGTTTTTATTTCTCTGTGTTTTGTCTGAAGCAATTATAATTTTCTAACTCATCCCTCTATCACGCTATCAGGACAAGAAGTAGAGGGGAAAGTGTCATGTGCTCTCATGCTTCCATAAAATTTGGACCATCGATTTCATATCTAACTTCAAAAGGTCACATGAGGTGGGAGTGGCTAAATGTAAAATGGATTTAACTTGCAAGTATAGGACCCAAAATGGATCTGAAATTGATGGTTCATATTTTATGGAAGTGTGGGAACACAAATGGATTGTGAGCACATAATACTCTCTCCAAGTAGAGGATCACGCCCAAGCCTATATAGTTCCATTCCAACCGGGGGGGGGGGGGAGAGATGAACTCTCTCAAGAAATAGACAAGAAAGTTTTTGAGGATCGTATGGTTATAATTTCATTTATGTAGTTGGAGATTTGTAATGCAATGTGCTTGGGTTCAAAATTTTGGGACTGACACACATTCTTGTCATTCCAATCTCACAGTATAAGGCTGAACCCAACGCGGGTAGTGCAGTTTGGTAGTGCAAATGGTGTTATGCACTATCCATTCGAAATGTACGTCATGCAAAATCTGTAGCATCTCCAATGCACAGTGAATAATACACTATCAGGCCCACACACCGTTGATGTCGAGCCACCTCCACCATCCCTATCATCTTCTTCCCCATGTGCTCCATTGACGATGGATATCCATTTTATCGAGCTCCGCGGTACCGACAAACACCCATTCTAAGGATCCAAGCATGAGGCCGGTGTATGGTAGTAGTAGTAGACATTGGAGCTGATGATGAGCATGACCCACCTGGTGCTGATAGAGTCATCTACGGTTGATTCCGTGTCCGCCGCACGCTCCAACGATAGCCAGATGCCCAGCTTGAGGTGGGGCCGCACTCACGCGACAACGGCTTAGAGGAACATGGAGAGCAGCAGCGTGCTCCAATGGTAGCTGGATGCCCGGCTCAAGGTGGGGCTGCACCCACGTGATGGCGGCTTAGAGGCACACGAAGAGCAGCAGCGTGAGGGAGAGGCAAGCAGCCATGGGCATGGGCATGGCCTTGGCTTTGGGCCATACAGAGGAATGAGAGAAGAGGAAGAAAAAAGCAAGTGAATGCATCATCGGAGCAGGAATCGATTTTCCACTTTCTTCCTCCTCCGATGAATTTTGCACATTGTATATATATGCTGCGTTAGCGACAGTTTTTTCGTGCTTAGTAATGCAATGATACAGTGTTTGTTAGGCTCCCTTTTGATTGAAGGAATGACATGAATTTTGAAGGATAAGAATTGTAAAGGAATTTTTCCTACATGATCATTTGGCTCACAGGAAAACCAAAGGATAGCTTCCATAGGAATGAGTTCCTTTGCTCAATTTTACAGGAAGCCAAGCAAGAGGTCGGACCTCTTTTTTCTTTCTTGCCGCAAAATGGAAACGCTCCTGACTTGTCTTGCTGCGTCCCGCGAGCTGCTTCACAGCTCTAGGAGAGAAGGGAAAATAAAGAAGTAAGCCTTATCCTCTCACAAGATGAAGCATCATGTCCCTCTCCCACCTGAGGTGTCAATATTGGTTCCCATCGTATCCCTCTCACAGGATCTGTTGCTGCTACTACCTAGTGGTCCTCTGAATCCAAGTCAATGTGCAGATCCATCCATTTTGGCAAGTAATTTTTTCATTCCTCATCTTCCAAATACCAAATCTCAGAAATTTCTTTATCCCCCTTTCGGTTTTGTTGTTCTAGCATGTGGTGATGGGCAAGTAATTTCTTCGTTCTCCATTTTGGTAAGTAATTTCTTCATTTTCCATCTTCTCTGATGCATTGGACATATTCTTCTATTGATTTTTTAGGGAGGTGATGCTGGGCAGAGGTCCTCCTTTGATGAATGGGACTACCGAGCCTAGCCATGAACTAGGTAATGCTTCTAATTTCTGTCACACATGTTTATTACGTCATTTTTAGTTGCACATTGCAAATGAAAATAAATGCATCTAATGCAGGAAACACTCGTAAGAGAGCTAGATGGAGCTATTTGATAAAGCTGTTTCTTATTAGTCTTCTCAAAGATTTCGACATTCTAGGTTATCGAATGCAAAATGCTTGGAGTAAGGAGGCATGGACAAATATTGTTTCTCAACTGAATCTGGATGTGGAAAGAAACATAAGTCCAAATCTAGTCGCCCCGATGAAGGCTTTCATGAGAAGTACCTAAAACTGAAAAGGGAAGAAATTGATCGATTTGCTGCTATTGAGGAGAAGAAATTGGAGGATCCTTACAGCATTAACAAGTGCATCACAGTGCTTGAAGGCTTAAATGGTATACAAATGGGAGATATATTAATGGCTTCTGATATCTTCAAAAGCAAGGATAACAGGAAAGTTTCTTATCATTTACAAGTGATGCTTTGCAGTTGGCTTGGATTAAAAGGGAGATTGGGCGTTTAGAAGCAGAGCATTAGAATTAAGGATTTTCTTGTAATGCAATTGGATATTATTTTGCTTAGGAGTCTTTTGTGAATCACATGCAAGTAGTTAGTTAATGTCACAAGTTTAGTATTACAATAGTAGAAGCTAACCATGAAGGGCATATGAATACATGACAATATGTATGCATTAAGTCATATGTGCTACATACTAATCCCACATCTGTCTTGCTATTCCATCTCGTTTTTGGTTTCCGACTTCTTTAGAACTAGTTGATAACCCTGTGTGATGCTGCGAGATTTTAAAACATATATGGAACTGAATTTTATTCAGAATCAAGGATTGGAACAAAATTTCTCAATAAGCCATGGGTGTTGGTGTAAAGTTCTAGGATTTTTCATGGAATTTGGATTTATTTTTGTATGGAAAATGATGTGGATTGGGTGCAGGGACTCTAGTCTATGATTGACATTCGATTCACGGTGGACCTGCGATGGTAAGAACTCATCGGAGTTCGAGTGCACGATGGTTGTGATGCATGAGAGCTCGTCATGGATGCTTGGAGAAGAAGAGGGGCTCTTTAGGGACCTCATCGGTTGTAGCTCGGGGCGGCGGAGCGACAGATGTGACCAGGTGGCGAGGAGTGGTAGCGGCGGCGACTTGAGCTCCGACGAGTTCTTGTGCAAGTGAATCCCAAAGGAAGGTGGGCAATGGATGTGGTGGTGGATTATGAAGTTCTCGGTGCCTTTTATAGGGCAGAGGAGGGAGGGGAGACGGTACCGTGGAGGAGAAATAGTTGATGGTGAGTGGAGTTATTCAATGCTTCCATTTTAGGGAGAAGAGAGGAAGGGGCCACACCCATTTCAAAAGGGGAAAGGAGCATGCGAGGTGGCTCTTGGTTCCCGCACGGAAGGGCGACCGGAGGATGCAACGGTGCAACGATGTGCGGCGGCGGGCAACAACCGGAGTTGGACAACGTCTGGATTGACCCAAGGTGGAAGACAATCAGTTGGGCTAGTTGGGTCGGATACTATTGTGAAGATCAAACAGGGTGCCAAAATAGAATGGGCAGAGAAAGAGAGATTCTTTGGGCCGAAACAATATTGTGAAGAATAATTTGGGATGCTACAATTTAAATAAAAAACAAACTTTTAAATTAAAAACATAGGAGATTAGAATCAAACCCAGCTTTGGAATCTTTTCAAAAATGACATTTAAAGATTTGGTTGAAAAGATTCAAAATTTAAAGGTGAAAACAAAATTTGAAATGTATTGGAAATATATAGCAAATTAAGTTGATTTAAAATTTTAAAAAACTTATGCAAGTGGGATCTTGTTTTTTCATCTCGTCGTGTAGAATACAACGGTGAAAATGAAATTTAAAATAGATATCATATGAGTGAGATTAACCATCTTTAAGTGTTTTACTATGCAAGATTATGTGGCATGATATATTGTGATTTGGCAATTGATGAATGATGTGGTAGTTGGTAATTGGTGGATGGTGTTGACACCTTGCATGTCAAGAGAATGAACTTAAGTGGGTCATAGGTATATAGGTATAGATGATTATTAAATGTTTGTATGTCACCATTGTAGTTGTGATCTCCATTTGGCACATCAACAATCTGGTCTGGATCAATCTCATCATGGGAATTATTTGGCCACAAAATATCTCCATTACGTAGACGTACTCCCTATGGTATAAAAAAAGGAAGTTATTTAAGACAAGGACACAGTCTTCAAGATATAACTTTGACCACTATTTTCTACTAAAATGTGTGTATAAAAACTAAGATACATCGATATTAAGAAAATACACTTCAATATAAATCTAAACATATGCTCTATAAACTCACAAACTAAATGTTTTAAAAATTATTAATTGTCAAACTTTAAAAACTTTGACTGTGACCTTATCCAAAACGACTTCTTTTCTGTGACCAGAGGGAGTATGAAGTTGTATAGAACAAAATAGGCAACTGATATATCAATCTGCTTATTAACAGGGTAGTGTGAGCCAGTCCTTAGGAAAATCTCTTTTTCAATATACCAATTGCCCTCTCAATATTGTTTCTGAGTTGCACATGTTGAAGATTGAATAGCCCCTTGTAATTCCGTGGCTTTTGAATTGGTTCTTCCTTGTTCATGTAAATGATACCTTGTTCCACAATATGGTGCAAGGAATTGTGTTGTATTAGCATAACCAGCATCCACAAGAAAAAATTTACCAGCAGGTACTAAGCCATGGTTAAGTGCATCTTATAGAACTCTTGCATTTGATGTTGATCCCTCCCAACCAGCATGTACATGCACAAACTTCAAATCAAAATCACATGCCAACATGACAGTCTGAGATATTGTTTGCTTTTTATTCCTGTAAGGTTCTTGTTGGTTTAATGGAAGTATCATTGGAATATGTGACCCATCAATAGAGATGATACAATCCTTACACACATGTAGAAAAATCCATATATACGTATTGGAAAGTTCAATAACGCACCAAATGAAGTGGCACACTTCTGCTTGTTGGTGGAGAAAACGAGCGCACTTACAGTGTGATTTGCTAGTTCTGTTGAAGTTTCTCCTGCTCTAGAGAATTCAAAGAGCAAGGACATGCATGAGTGTTTTATAAAGACATGCAACGGCTAGCTGCTGACTTCCATAAAAAATGGCTACCTGTTGGTTGCTCTTCATACACAATAGCTAGTGATGAATCAAATTCAAAATGAGAGAAGTTACAGGTTCCTTTGTTTTTACTATGATGCTACCAAAGGCCTTCTCATCTCAATTCTCATAGGATCGCAAAAGCATATGTTGGGGGCATGGGCTGGAGGCCTCGCGACGAAGGCCCCCTAGTGTCACCACGCGCATCGAGCTCCGCCTGATTTGAAAAGCGCAAGCCAAAAGCTGTGCGTCGAAGGCCCCTTGGCGCCATCAGGCGCGATTAACCTCCACATGCATTAACTCACGAACAAACCTTCGTATCTTATGATTGCTGGCAGGATGACGAGCACAGGATCCGAATGGAGGTATCAGGCATTCCTGGAGATGGAGGCCATCGTTGAGCAGATGGCTTGAGGATAGAAGCAGAGGCCTCGATGGGCCGGAGATCGGGGAAGCATGACAGACGGAGGCCTGACCGCAAGGGGCACGTGTCACCATGTGATATGATCTGTGTAAAGTAGTCAGAAGTGTGAAATGACTATAATGTCTCTGTGACTATACACTATGTGTAAATGGGGTGCTTAGGGGGGGCATTAAGACATTGTTATCGGACCTCCTAACCACCCCTATAAATAGACCCCTAGTGGAGGAATCCAGTGCATTTATTATCGCTCACCGAGTTGTTGGCACCTTCGCCCCCATCTTTTTCTAACTCACCTTTGTATTTTTCCTGTGTTCAGGATCGAGTAGCCCTCGGCTATTTTATCCCAACATTTGGCTCCCACCGTGTTCTAAGTCCAAAGACAACCCTGACGATGCCACTAAGAAGAATTAGCCAACGTCTGCACCCAGACGAAGGCTTACCCCAAGCCTCCAACCAAAACCAACCCCAATTCCAACAAGCATCCACTCAAACCCTCCCTACCATCACTGAAGCTGCAGAGCACCCAACCTTCGGCAACATTCCAGAAGCTAAACCTCAGCAGGCCAACATGTCCACCACTACACCAGGCGCCAGCCAAACCGGCGGAGGTGACCAGCACCTCAACACCAACCCACCTCTGTCGCCGCAAGTCAACTAGGATGAAGCTGAACTCAACCAAATCCAAGTCTAAGATTGGGACGAAGCAGAAGAAGATGAAGTCGAGGCTGAGGAGAATGAGCTGATCAGGGTCTAGCAGGAGATAGAGAGAATTCGGCAAGAGTAAGAGTCCATCATGAGAAGACAAGTAGCCACCCAACATGAGGCTCATGAACAGCACATCAACAGGGAGCGCGCGAGGCTGGCAGAATTATAGTACACCATTGACATCCTCCGCTAACAAGAGCAGTGGCAGAACCCGATGCTAGATCAGAGGCAGCAACACTTCAACACTAACACACCTCCTTCAAACTACCACATTCCCCTACCACCTTCACCAAATCACTATATCCCCATCACTGTCGGTACCCTGCAGACCGGGTACCCCTGTGCACAAGACATAAAAGCTCAGCCCCATGGCTCCAGATCTGTTCCCGGTGCCAGAGAGCTCTAGCTCCACCACGTGCCCCGAGGCACAGAGCACGCCACCTGCCAGAACAGAGCTAGTGTCACCACGTACCCCATGGCACAGAGCGCGCCACCCGCTAGGAAAGGGCTCCGGTGTCACCACGTGCCCCGAGGCACTGTGCACACCACCCGCCAGGAAAGGTCTCTGGTGTTATCACATTCCCTGAGGCACCGAGCCCATCACTTGGCAGGAGAGGGCTCCGGAGTCGTCATGTGCCTCACGGCTCCAGGCCTGCCCCCTATGCAGGAAGGCTCTGGCATTGCCACGTGACCGAGGCACCAGGACCACCGCCTGGCAAGGCTCCGGTATCGCCACGTGTTCTGTGGCTCTAGACCCGCCTCCTGGTGCGGGAGGGCTCCGAAGCCACCACGTGCCCAGTGGATCTCAGCTCCTGGACTTGCCCGTGCATTCCCAAGATGCCTGACATCAGGCCCATCATGGCATCGCTAGCCACACGGTGCAGGTAGCGCATTAAATACGTATGTAACAGGCCATACACAGCGTATGGCAGGCATTAAATGCATACAAGACATTGACGTGGTAGGACGGTGATAGTATGACACAGACCTGCTAGACACACACAACAGGCAAGCAACAGTTTGAGGTGACATGATGCCACGGCGTAGCAAAGCCGCTACAGTATCATGCGACTTATCGACCCGGACTATATCATGCATGGGTGCGATGTGGCAGAGCGATATGACATGATATTCATCCAGTCATTAACATCATCATTGGCTATTCCTTGCTAGGGTGCCCCTACGGTATAGGGTGCAACTGCCCTGGGGCCACCTATCGGGCCCGGGGGCGTAATGTGACCACAGTAGCCTTATGCTATAAATGGATACAACGGGTGTTAGAACTCTCAAGGCCACACAAGGCAACCAAGAAAAAAAGCCAACGCTTGAGCAATACAACTCCCATTCTCCCATAGACGTGGGGTATTATGCTCCGGCGGCCTGAATCATGTAAATCTTGGTATTCACCATATTCATCCAAAGCAAACCCTAGAGAATTAAGCCCTCTCCAACAAAGAACCACATCGGGCTGCTCCTATAGCAGTGCCGGTGGAAGTGTCATAAAACCACTTTGATATTTGGTGCGTCGGGAAGGGGGCTTTTGTCATTCTGGGTGTTCCAGCTTCGCCAACATGGTGGACATACACTCCATGACTGCTTTCTCTCATCCCTCTCACCGAGTGCAAGAGACTGAGAGAGAGGTCACTTCTCACTCCCAGACGGGAAGATCCTGACGCGCTGGTGGCCACTCTATGGCCACGATAGCCGTGACTGCTACGGAGCACCAGCGCTCGGCTGGGACGGTCCAAACGCCACCGCCAGTGCGGGTGTTGAGGTCACACTGGTCGCTGCTCGCCGGTTCCTCAATAACCCACTGTCAGAGCATGCCTCCCCATCAACCATAGAGCAGTGGCGCCATGATGTCAGTTAGCTCATCGTCGTGGCCATCAACACCCCGCATCATGAGGGAGGGTGGCAGGAGCCGATGGCAGCGCATTCGCACTCCCCCTTAGCTGTGCGCGCACCACCATCTGCTCACGTGCCTGATCAGGCACACGTACTGTCGAGCATTGCGACAACCAACCTCCATGATGAGGCCATCCACTGCCACCAGCGCGAGGATAGTCGCATTACCATTGAGCACTACCGTGAAAGGCGCTGCAACATGGACGACCGCAACCTCGAGAGAGATTTTTAATCTCTTGCGCCGGCATGAGAGGCGCCTGCGGCGCATGCTATGCGCCCCCTAGCTCTCCAGCTGGCTCTGGGGGTGTATGACGTTTGCACCACATCTCTGAATGGTGGTCTGACTACGCAAATTCTATCCCCACCTGCCAGAGAAGTATGACAGGATGGTCAACCCCACCGAATTTTTGCAGTTCCACTCCACCTCCATCCTCGCTGCAAGAGGAGATGAGGCCGTCATGGCTAACTATTGCCCTGTTGCCTTGACCGAGACAGCGCGGTCATGGCTCATGAACCTGCCTGAGGGCACTCTCACCTCTTGGCAGGAGATGTGCCATTAGTTCACAGCCAACTTCGAGAGTGCATACACGCGGCCGGGCAATGAGACCGATCTCCACACCGTGCATCGGTGTCCGAGGGAATCTCTGCGCTCCTTTATCCAGCGGTTCTCTCATGTTTGCAACACCATTCCTCATATTTCCCATGCTTCTGTTGTAGTCGCATTTCACCAGGGTGTGAGGGATGAGAAGATGTTGGAAAAGCTCGCCATGCATGACATCCAAGATGTCGCAGAGCTTTTTAGCTCGGCAGACAAATGCGTAGGGCCATGCTTGGCATGCCCAGCCTACTCCAAAAGTGGGGAAGGGTGCCAAGCCCAGGGTGGTGGCAGCCAGAACAAAAAGAAAAAGAAGAAGAAGAAGAAGAAGAAGGTCGGTGATAGTAACCAGCTACTAGCCGGGCTCTTACCTCTGCAGTTGCTGCTGCGACGGGTGGGGCTCGAGGTCCCCGAGGCGACAAGCTCCCCCGTCAAGCATCCGGCAGCAATGATGGAGGGGTGCGTTGTCCAGTGCACAACTCCACGTGCCACAATGCCGAGGACTGTCAGGAAATCAAGAAGCTCATGGAACAGTACCACATGCAGCTGAAGCAGTAGCGCGGCGATGGCGTGTCTTACCACCAGCGGGAGGGCAAACAGAAGGCAGGCCCTGAAGAGGACAAGGAGGATGGAATGGGGTTCAGTAAAGCCAAAAGGGACCTCAAGGCCGTATGTGACCATTCTGACTTTAAGTCCAGTGACAACGAGCGTTGCAAGATGCTCTACATTATGTTCGAAGGCTCTTGGGACCTCACCTCCCATTGCATCATCAAGAACTTGCGTTGAGACATGGCGGTGGCCGCGCCTGCCCCAAGGGTGGCCCCACACCACAGGTGGATGGAGACGTCGATCAGCTTCGACACCTCTGACTGCCCTAAGAGCATGGCAGGGGCCGGGCAGCTCCCGCTGCTTGTCTCCCCGACCATCGTCAATGTCAAGCTATACCACGTCCTTATTGACGGTGGTGCAGCGCTGAATCTGATCAGCTTGGCAGCTTTCAAAAAGCTACAGATACAGATGTCAAAGCTCCAACTATCATGCCCATTCTCTAGGATGGGCCCGATACTGGTCATTCTGTGCAGATGTATCTCCCTCCCGGTCACGTCCAGGACGCCTGACAACTTTTGCACGGAAAGTGTCCTGTTTGACGTCGTGGAGATCAGCCTCCCCTTCAATGCCATTTTGGGCAGGCCGGCCTTGTACCAATTTATGGCAGTTGCCCATTATGGGTATCTAGTCTTGAAGATGCCATCCCCTAACGGCGTCCTCAAGATCTATGAAGAACGCGAGGCTGGCATCTCTACACTGGAAAAGCTCCAGGCTCTGGCTACGCAGCATGAGGCTACAACCGGACCAGGGAGTCCAGACCTGACACCGTCAAGCTCACGCCAGCGTGGCTCGGCATTAGCACCCCACGTGCAACCCTCTGGCAAAGAGGACGTCCCCGTGAAGACTATTCAGATCAGGGCGGATGTTGCCCAGACCACCTGCATCGCGGGGGATATGGACAGCAAATAGGAACTCGCGCTTATCACCTTCCTCCGAGCTAATGTGGACGTATTTGCTTGGCAACCATCACAGATGTCTGGAATTCCTAGGGAGGTGATTGAGCACTATCTAAAGATCAACCCTGATGCTAGGCCAGTCCAACAGAAGCCCCAGAAGCAGTCCATAGAGTGGCAGAATTTTATTCGAGAGGAGATTAAGAAGCTGCTTGATGTTGGCTTCATCCGGGAGGTCCACCACCTACGGTGGCTAGCCAACCCTGTTGTCATCCCCAAGGCTGGCGGGAAGCTTTGGATGTGCATCGACTATACTAGTCTCAATAAGACATGTCCAAAAGACCCTTTCCTTCTTCCATGAATAGATCAAATCGTGGACTCTACTTTTGGCTGTTATCTGTTGTGCTTCCTAGATGCCTATTCTGGTTTCCATCAAATACCATTGTCTAGGGAGGATGAAGAGCATACTACATTTATAGCAGTAGATGGCCTCTTTTGCTATGTCTCTATGCCTTACGGTCTTAAGAATGCTCTTCCTACCTTTGTGTGTG
>VSTD030001290.1:0-13411 GCA_008808055.3 Sporobolus alterniflorus
CTGAACTATCACAAATATCACAGAACAAATAGGCATGACATTCCTCGATCGCATGACCTTTTGTTTTGCAGCGGAAGCAGTACGGCGATTTACCACTACCCTCCTTGCGCGCTGCCCCCTATTTCAAAGATTCAGCCCCATCTTGCATAAGCATAGCCATAGTTTTCTCCTCCATTGGCTCCACGGTAGCAGCTGCCTTTCCTTTACCTGGTGCTTCCAACACCTTTGGCTCAGACTCAGAATTGGACATTGCCTCAAATGCCTTTTGCAGAAGAATGACATCCTGCTAAGGAAGATTAAATTGTTTACCTCCCACAATTGACTGACCCGATTGAACATGTCTTCCTGCTTTCACCAACACCAACTTCCACCTCCTTGTCCAAGAATTGACCTGGTCTACCCCAACTTCAACCAAGAGCAAAGTTCATGCTGGTGGCATTCTGATTCCCTCTATGTTCCAGCGCCTCCCTACTACCACTCCCCATCGAGAGTGCTCCAATATTTCCCATCGCCGTCCCCCGACTACCACCCAGCCCTCCTCTCGGCTGCATGGACCATCCTCCTGGTCTCCCTCTCCCACCAAAACAACCACCGTCGACTCCTGCATAGTTGCCTCGACCGGTGAAACTAGGATGAAAGCCCTGGTTCACTGGTAGAACGCCCCCACGACTAAACAAACCACCTTGTCCTGCTCCCTATCCTAAAGCTAATCCGCCAGACCGCTAGTAGCCATACCCCCTGCTCCTTGCCATTGCCTGACAGATGCATGGCGATGACATCGTAGGAGAAGCCTACATCAGTTAGCGGTCTAACTCACAATGCCCTAGAGTTCGGTGGAAACGAGTGCGCTTTGCCAAACAACACCAGACCTGGCACCGGTCGGTAAGACAGGTTTGGATAGAGGCCCACCATTCCGTCGACCCTTTCACAATCCATGTTGATCAAGGATTGGTCCAATCTTTTATCAGAATTCAAATTTTGAATTCCCCTAATCTCTCCTGAAACATTGAAACCATTCCTAACTGCCTCCCACTCCGGTGATCGCCGGATGAACTGTTGTTCCTGGGACACCTCCTTCATCTGGCCAACATGATCCATTTGGAAGCTTACCGTCGCCTTCACGATAGCATCTCCTATCGTTAACCTAGGGGAGATACGAGGATCCAGCAATGGACCTTCCCATGGACGTTGTCTAGCACCTGAGTTCGAGTCATCGTCTTGATCTCCCCATCTACCTGCTGCACTACACACAAGTCATCACAAACAAGGTTATGATCAACAGCGCTCACCTTAGGGTTAGGGCTTGGCAAGTCCTCATCCACCGATTCAATCTCGAAATCTGAATCATTCCCGGTAGCCCAAAAAATGACCGAACAACATGTTGTCGGCCCCATGAACATGGCGGCCTGATTTTTCTGCCAGCGAGCTTGCAATCAAAATTTCTACCACACGATGAAGATGCTCCCTTGCCAGGATGCGAGTCGCCTCTTCATCGATATCTACATCTTCTTCCTCTGCATGCACCTCTTTGATGCGTCCTGGAGCCAGCGTGAGCCGCCTCACCCGAAGCTTGCACTTTGTCATGCCCCCCCTGCTACTCCACCCATCCCCTAGCCAGCTAGCTAGGGATGATCGGCCAAGGGACTACGCCCTCCGAATCACCCGAACGGTCACTCGTTATGAGTTATCAAGTTGACCTTTCCCAAAATAGAGTAGTACCGGCATAGGGTACCCTCTACACAAAGACAAATCCCACCAGTAGACCGAGTCAATGTTTGTATGTTAGCTACAGGACCCCCGCCTCTCTGCATAGGCGGGCACCCGTGTTGTCGTGTGGCTTGAGTCTATAGTGGCTCTCGTGTTGTCATGTGGCTTTGTACCCGTGGTGACTCCGCCTCCCCACAGAGGTTGGCTCCCGTGCTATCATGTGGCTCCACGCGCATGGACGCTCCTTTGGTTTCACCTCCCAGCAAAGGCGAGCTCCCCATGCAATCACCTGCGCACGTAGTCACACCCTGGCTCCGCCTCCCCACAAAGATGAGCTCCGGTGCTGCCACGTGGCTCCGCACCCATGGTCACACCCCGACTCCGCCTCCCCGTAGAGACAGGCTCCCGTACTGCCATGTGGCTTCAGGGACACCCGTGGCATTATAAAAAAACTAAAAAACTAGACCCATGGGGGGTATGACGCCCCTCAGATTTTTTACTTTGAGAAGACTATCTCTCACTGTCGTACTTCCAAGAAGCCAAACCAAAAATAAGAACCATAGGAAAGGAAAGAAAATCAAATGCTGTAATTTTTTCAAATGAGAGGAATTTTCTGGAATAACAATGGTTTTAAATATCCCAAAAAGCATAGCTTTATTTCAGATTTGACTAGAGAGCAACAATTGTGTTTTATAGTGTTGTATGAAACGGGTAGAAAGAATTTTAATGATGCGGTTCTAAGGAACCTGTGGGGGGGGGGGGAGGAATTTTTTGTGGAACTGTAAAGAGCCTAGGGGGTGATCTGAAGGCTTCTTGTTAGGAATTGATCTAGACATTTTTGATATCGGTGCTATTGACGAAGGGGATTTCTATGTGAAGTGTCATTTGTGTAATAAGGAGAATAATTTGAAATGGGCTCTTGTAGCAATCTATGGTCCTACCCAGTCAAATTTAAAAGAAAAATTCCTAACGGAGATGGTTCAGATGTGCAGCCATGAGCTTTTGCCGATTCTTATTGGAGGGGATTTTAACATTTTAAGAAACCCAAGTGAAAAGAATAATGACAATTTCGATCACCGGTGGCCTTTTCTGTTTAATAGTGTGATAGATTGGCTTAATCTTCGGGAGCTTAAAATGTCGAGAAGGAAGTTCACTTGGGCAAACTCATTGCCAAATCCAACGTTTGAAAAGCTTGATAGAATTTTGATGTCAACGGAACGAGAGAAAAACTTTTCATTGGCTAATGTTATGGCCTTATATAGAGACATATCATATCACACACCTTTGCTTCTTGATACTGGTGGTGCACCATCAAGTGGTAGTCAACCCTTATTCAAGTTTGAGTTGGGATGCTACTACGGGATGGTTTTGGTGACATGGTAAAGGAGACATGGGAGAGTATGAACGATGAGGAAGATAGTATGAGGCATTGGCAGTCAAAAATTAGAAGAATGCAACAACACTTGAGGGGTTGGGCAAAGAATGTAAGTGGAGTGAACAAGAACGAGAAAAAAGAGTTACTAGACAAACTAGATGTATTAGACAAAAGGGCGGAAGCAAGTTTGTTATCTATGCAAGTAGATTTAAAACAATTTTTGCATAACCAACTGAGTCAGCAACTAAGGGAACAAGAGCTAAAATGGTATCAAAGATCTAAGGCTAAACATTTATTATAGGGGGATTCAAATACTAAATATTTCCAGTTGATAGCTAATGGGAGACATAGGACCTCCTCAAGAGAATTCGGTTAGGTTGGATAGGAGACGTAGGGAGGATATCCCCCAGGTGCCAGATGAGGAAAATAGACTTCTAGTAGAGGCTTTTACGGAGGAGGAAATGAAGCATGTGCTATTCCAAATGGAACATAATAAGGCATCAGGCCCAGATGGGTTTTCGACTGAATTTTACCATGCATTCTGAGAGGTAGTAAAGGCAGACCTTACGGCTATATTCCATGAGTTCCATCAAGGCTCATTGCCGCTATATAGCCTCAACTTTGGTATGATTATTTTGCTTCCGAAATGTGCAGAAGCGGTACGAATTCAGCAGTATAGGCCTATTTGCCTTCTTAATGTGACCTTCAAAATCTTCACCAAAGTGCTGACTAACCGGCTTACCTCAGTGGCTCATAGGGTTATCCAACCAACCCAAACAACTTTTCTATTGGGAAGGAATAGTATGGAGGGAGTGGTAATTCTCCATGAGACCATACATGAATTGCAAGGAAAAAATAGAATGGAGCGATTCTCAAAATTGACTTTAAAAAGACATATGATAAGGTAAAGTGGCCCTTTGTTAGACAGGTCTTTGAAATGAAAGGCTTTTCTAATAAGTGGTGTGAATGGGTAGACTCAATCATTCAGGGTGGGCACGTTGGGATTAAAATTAATGATCAAGTGGGTCAGAATTTCCAACCCAAAAAAGGCCTTCATCAAGGCAACCCACTATATCCATTGTTGTTTAACATTGTGGTAGATATATTGACTATTCTCATTAATAGGGCCAAGAATGAATGTCAGTTTAATGCTATAGTGCCTCATCTAGTTGATGACGGTCTATCTATTTTACAATATGGCAACCATACTATTATTTTCCTTGATCATGACATGTCGAGTGCTAGAAACTTGAAGTTACTTTTATGTGCTTTTGAGCAGCTCTTGGGTCTTAAAATAAACTTCCATAAGAGCAAGAGTTTTTGCTTCGGTGAGGCAAAAGAATTAAACATTTTTGGATGTCAATGTGGTACATATCCATTTAAATACCTAGGGATCCCTATGTTGTGACGTCCCACCCTTAAGTAAGGATGGTTAGTCCTTACCAAGATCATTAAGGGGTGTCATTATCAAGTAATGACACATAATACATCACATATGAGAATTAAACATATAAAATGCTCTATAAGTTAAACTTTATTACAAATTAAGTTTGAATTCAATTATAGAGTTTGAGCAAAAAATTGAGAATAAACGATATTTGTGGAAGCGATCACTCCTCGATCAAGAGCGACACCTTGCCCTAGAGATGTCGATCTTAGAAATGGCTCACACTGAAAGGGAGAGAGAGAGCACTTGCAAAACAACATCAAGGCAAAGATGAAGTAACTAAAGCTCAGCAAGACTTACCCGTCAACATGGTCATAAATTGCCGACTCCTAGCATACAAGGCTTAAAGGGATAAGCTCTATCTCTATGCCAAACTTGCGCGAAGAGTAGGTTCTTACTTTCAAGTTTTAGCATCTAGACTATAACCATTAGGCTTTAACATATAGATTAAGCTAACTAATCTTTAAGCAAAGTAATCCTGAACTAAGCCAAACATAAGATAGCAATACAAGTGATTATAGTAAAACATAATGAATATTCATTAATAAGCAACATTTCATTAATTAACTACATGAAGATTACCACGAACAAGCGGTTACGCATATCCGAGAGTCATGGAGATTCGAATTAATATACACCCTGCAGGGGAAACCTGATACACACGTCACGTATGCTTCTTGCGCCGGTCCACGTATGCCATTCATACACTTTCCGTAGACAGTCCTCGTACATGGCAACCTTTCATGCAGTTCCAACAGAGTTGCATAGACCCTACTGCTCTCGAGAAAAAGGGCTCCCGGCATAATCCTTAACATACCGGTTGGTCGATCCGTAGGTCCACCACCCAATTTCTCTTCCAACACAATCATTGAAGCAGTAATGAAAGGCAAGCATCTGTTGACGATAGGCTACATCAATTTACTGGGCACATATCTCCAGTATGTGCTCAGTACGTTCAATACTTGCTCGCGGGGGCCAACCCATCAGTCCTTAACTAACACAGGCAGGTGCTACAATCTTGGAGATGCCAGCTTGTCATATCACACTCCCCTACCTTCCCAACCGACGGTCCTCTGCTTTTCATCTAAGGGTCCCGTCCCGGTCTCAAGTTATTAATGTCAACATAAACCTCTAGCAAAAAAAGAGAGTGACAACCTAGCCGCCGAGTGGCCTCCATGTCACCCGATTTCTACCGATTCTTACAACTACGACTAGCATATTGCTAACATCTTACAACTATTAAAAGGGTAGTTAAGAATAATTGGGAAGGTTAACCATAATGTAACTACGGTACCAACACAATTCCTATATACTTAATGCACAATCAAGCATAACATAAAGATAGTGATTAATAGAAATACCAATGATAATTAGTGAGATGCACCGGGGCTTGCCTTGCTCAAGTAAAATGCTAGTATCGTCCTCGACTTGCTTGCTCCACCGATAATTCCTGTTCTTGCTCCGCGGGATCTATCGCATGCATAGGTGAACCATAATTACATAATGCGATTGGTGTGTTCAATGCATGAGTTATGTTGTAACAGTAGTCATAGAAAGTACAAGGTATTTTCTGTAAAAAGTGTTATCATATTATACTTTTAAATTTATATTAATTATCTATTGAGTTAAGAGCTCAAAATTTAATAACATGAGATTTATAAAGTTCTGATGGATTCTTATTTTATGCAGGTTTAGAAAGTCGAAAGGAACCACTAAACCAAAATGGATATTTTTCTAAGAAGGGATAATTTCTAATGAATTAAAGATTGTAATTTAATGATTAAATAATAAATGTAAATTGGTACAGTGAAAAGTGATGAACTATTTTATGTTTGGACAGAACAAGAACATGCATGCCAAGTTTTAGGTTTTTACATGTATAGATATTTTTATATAAATTAACCATTCTTTTGATTACTTTTAAGCTATATAATATATCATTATGAAAAAACAGATTTGATAGGGTTATTGAAGGTCAAAATTTATGGGTATTTTTATGGATATTAGGGATGCCATGAAGAGGAGCATGTGCAAATTTTGGCCCTAACAAATGTAGGAATAAATTAGTAAAAGTCAATTATTGCAGGGATAAGAAATGGAATAACTTCTAAAATATGTAGCAATTGAATATGCCACTTGGTGAGCACATCAGGGATGACATGAGGAGTGTGTATGCCAAGTTTCATGAATTTAGCATGCATAGAGAGGCAGATATGAGCATATCCTTGTTTTAAATCTTCAAATTTTGTACACTAGAAGAGCAGGAATTAAGGAGTATTGACTACTTGGAAGATGTAGCTTTAGATGAGAGGATTCCAACAAAATTAAATTAATAAATTTAGGTGCTGTATTTTATTTGATATGAATTTTCAATAGTCATTAATAAACAAGTACAATAAAAAATAGTGTTTGGCTTTCTTCTTAGCTGTGCAATTCTTCACTGAACAGTAGCGGCACCATGGCCTAGTGCCGGCGCTGTGTGGCACCCATGGGTGGAGGGCCTAATGTGGCCGGTATGGCCCACGTCATACCTACGCTTGGCCAAAAACCTGGTATAGAGCACTATAGTTGCACTGTTTAGCACTGTTTGGGTACTGTTTATGCCTCAGCCATACCGGCGCTTCGTCCTCCACCACTGGTGGCTGGCTTCATCCTCCACTACTGGTGGCACCATGACTAAGAAGGATAAGAAGGGAGGGGATCTCACTGGGAATGGGGTGGCACCGGGGAGGAGCTCAGGACTGCACGACGAAGCTCGGCTTCGGTGGACGGACGTGGCTCGAAGCTTCACAGTGGCAATGGCGCTGGACAACATTGAGCTTAGCATCATTGGCCATTCAGCCTTGTCTACCGATGAAGGAAACAACATCCCATGTGCTCTCACCGATGGAGACGGCGGGTGCTCGGCACGGGGTCGCTGGTGGCTTCTGGCTCGGTGAAGTGGCAAGCTCCGCGGAAGGCAGCTATGCTCGACCGGGGTGGTCCTCTAGTGACCAGTGGAGGTGTGAGGCGAGACTGTTGGCCAACTTCAAACAGCAGCGAGATGAGGCAGCCATGGCTGAGCAACAACGGTGAGAGAACGGTGGTAGGAGTTTGAGCTGCAATGGTGGGTCAGCTCTCGATGTGGTTTGGCTTTGATTCGGTCGGACCTTGACGGGCGACGCGTTGAAGGAGGAGGGGTGTTGGCGACGAGCTGTTCTCAAATGAAACCAACAAGAGGTGGAAGCTCATGTTCAAAACTAGGTAAACCAGACTATCCGATTTGGCAAATCGGAAGATTTGGTTTTATCGACTCTGACGATAGTCAGGGGCACCATCAGCTCCGATGAGGGCATCCTTTTTCCGGCCAAGTGGCGTCTGACTAGAAAAAGAGATAAGATCTACGATAACTCAAGAAGTTATGACGGTAGCTAATAGATCTAATGAAGTAAAAATGAGAAGGAAAGAAAACTAGGACCCAAAGTATCTCTACTACCTATAATTGTCATATATCTTCTATCGAACTTAATCTGCCCCTTATTATCCTCCCATTTTCGACCGTTGGATTTCAATCCAACCAACTACAACGTCCCATGATCCCGCATCTGCGTCTCAAAAACTCGCGCGATAATTGGGACCCACCTCGCCAGCGCACCCGCGTCGTCAGCTTCGTCTCCGCGGCCGCTCCCCCAACCCTAGCATCATGCTCAGCGCTCCCTCGCCATGGTCATGGCCGAAGCGGCCACGCTTCCACCGACATACAAGCTCCTCCTGGTGGTCTCCCTCCCTCTCCTCTCCTCCCGTGCCACCCGCCGCCTCCCGCTCGTGCCACTCATCACCTCATCCGATGCCGTTGAGGCAGGCATCGAGTGGACCGAGTCAGGAGGCGAGGCGGAGGTGGGTGACACCTTTGAGGAGGTTGGGGAGGAAGAGGGTGAGCTGGTGGCCTCGAGTGAGGAGGAGGATGACGACCTAGAGATGGACTACCCGACGGTGGTGGAGCCGCCTGAGGAGGCCAAGGTCTACGTAAGGAACCTCCCCTACGACATCTGGCCAGAGCCGTGGATTTGGTTTCGTTACCATGACCTGTTCCCCATCGTCTGCTCCCACGACTACTGTGTGATCGACCTCCTCCTCCGGTTCCTACCCTCTACCTTTTCCTGAATATCGATCCCAGCCGGCATCTCTCTATAGTCTAGATTCCTTACTGTTTGGGGGGATTGGGAGTTGAATCGTGTGAGAACTGTCAATCGGTATTGGCTATGATGTGAATTTGAGGGTTGATTTCACTTGTGGTGGACATCTACCGCCATCTTACGATGTGACTCTACTTTGCCCTGTTTAGGATAGCAGTGTTGGGAAAACTTTTGGGAAGCTGGCTGCAGCTTTCAGTGCCCGAACATCTCAAACATAAATCAGTGTGAGTTACTTAACTTCATGAGTAAGACGTATTTCTTATTCTTGTGTGCTAATGATTTATGACCTGGGTGTGTGAAATGTTTGTGCCTCAGCAAGGTTCGGCCTATAGAACAAATTATGTATATTGGACTGTGATTATTGACTTTCATGACTGAAGCATACTACTGATTCATAAAAAATTGACTGAAGCACTCTGTTTATTTTTAGTTGATAACTTCACACCCTGTAATCAGTTTGATAGTGATTTCCTTTTCCCTTTATACCAGTGCATTTGTGCGAGGAGGGAGTCAAGGATCATATAAAAAAGGTATTTGATCATTCTATATCTTTGTTAATATTTTGTTCAAAATCTATGAATTGCTTGAGTGGCCCACATATATTTAGATGTATGATTCGAAGGGATGTATGCTCATGTCGTCTGCTCTGGGGGATTCTTCTTCGGCTACCTCGTTTATGGTATCTACGAGCTGAATTCCATCTTCATCTTCTCGACCCATCGGTTGTTTGTTCTGCCCAAATCATGTTCAAGTCCACCAAGGTTAATAGGTGTCTGTTAGTACGTTGCCAACCCATCTAAATTAACCTGTCACCCCCACCCCTGCATGGGCGATAAAAAAACTCCTCCCGTAGTTCTCTTGCTACAGGCTTGGTAGAGTTGAGGGTGGATGGGAAAAAGAAAGCGGGGAGTGGTATGGAAGTTCTTGCTACAGGCTTGACATGCCATATGATTTCAGTCAGCCCCAAATTGGTAGTTGCTGCTGTCCTTAGGCTCACTTGAAAATTCACCTGTTGCTTCTTGCCATGATTCAGTGTAACCTGCATTACAAAGTCTTCTTGATCATTATCTGACATCACTTTTTCCTTTTGCTCTGGTTGATCATATTTGTGCATCACTGTTTTTCCTAAAGAAAGATATGCATATTTAGTTTTGATAAATCTGAAACTGAGTAATCAATGTCGTGGAATGTGTTTCTTTATCTCTGATTTAACTTATGTGCTAGCATAAAATCCTAGAATTTAAAGGAACTGGAAGCTCGACTGAATTCTCTCTTCTAGGAAAGCACAGTGCTCCCAGTTGAGCTTCGTTTCAGGAGAACATGAAACTTTCATGCACTCATTTCTGTAAAACTAAAATAAAAAAGAAAGAAAAATGCCGATGTAATGGTAATCACCAGACTTAGGATACTGACTTACCAAGATATATTGTTTTGTTGACATGTTTGGATTTGCACTTCCCAGGAGATTGCTACAATGGAGGAAGAACTGAAGACCAAATCTGAGCTTATTGCCAAGCACAGGAACCTGATTGAAGGGTGGCACAAAGAACTAGAGGAGCAGTTGGGCAAGCACATCACCGAGCTTGAAAGGGTGTAATTCAGCAGTCTACCTTGCAATCACCATGAACCTGTAGGTGACCAAATGTCGTGTAATGGCCCTGAAAATTGTGTAAATCAACCAGGCTATCTGGCGTGTCCACGGTAACATGCATTTAGGATCTAACAAGTGAGCAGACAATTGCATTTTCTGTTTCTCTGTTTTCTGATTATGCCAAACAAAAAAATGCCTCTCGACATTTGATTTTGTTTTTCACCACATGAATTTGGTTCCAAACTGAAGTATATTTTACCATATTACGTCTTCGTATTGTTTCAATGTTGTAACCATCTAGAAATATTACAATAAGTATACAGGTATTGAACTAATTACCAATAATGAGAGACTAAAATTCAGCATTCCTTAATCTGAGAAAATTAGAAGGCAGTAAAATTTGCTTCTTGACAAACAAGTGGGTCTTACCTTCTGAAAAATTGGTCAAAACATGCATTGAGATTTGGAAGGTTATTTTCATTATACTCTTCCTTGCATTTCAACTTTCCCTGATCTTGACATAGTTTTATTTCCGGTTCAATAGGGAGGCGGATGGTACTTTAAGACCTTTGCCAGCAAAGCATGTGGACAATGGGATGGGCTTTGAGCGTTTACCTTCAATCATTCAGAACAAAATGAGCAATTATGACACAGATGTATTCATGCCGTTATTTGATGCTATCCACTAGGTATGTTTCACGTTGTCGTTCCTTTGAGCTCATGCCCCTAAAAAGTTAGGAACTTCTTAATAATTTGGTATGCATATACACATGCAGTTGGGTGGCAATGGAATTCAACCATACTCTGGTAAAGTAGGTTCTGATGATGTTGAAAAAGTTGATATGGCTTAAAGAGTTGTTGCAGACCACATAAGAACCCTCTCATTCACTATTGCGGATGGTTCTCAACTAGGTAAATAATCCTATTTTGGCTCCTTGTTGTCAATGCATAGTATAAAATAAGAAACTATCTTGGTTCTCAACTAGGTGACCTAGCAAATTTGTTCCTTGCCATTTACTGAAGCATATAAATAGAATTAGTTAGACCTCTTATATGGTTTCTCCGCTGAACTGAAATACCTTGCGAATTCCCATGTATTATGTAACCACTATGAATGTTTTTGTATTTCAAAACTTCAGTTTTTGTCAACACACTTGTAGAAGACTACATTTTTGAGGTATCACAGTTTTCTCAAGTTTTGATCGAAACTATAGTGTGTTTTGCATTGTCTTTTCATCACTTAATATTTTCTCCTGTTTGCACAACAACTAATAAACACTCATGAAATATATTGTATGAATAAGTTTCTTTGTAAATTACACCCTTAGAAATGCGCGGGCACTCCCCTATGAAAAGTAGAATTTTAATTTATTGTGTTGATGATT
Organism: Sporobolus alterniflorus; assembly: GCA_008808055.3. Lineage (NCBI taxonomy): Eukaryota > Viridiplantae > Streptophyta > Magnoliopsida > Poales > Poaceae > Sporobolus > Sporobolus alterniflorus. The sequence continues at coordinate 11,681 of VSTD030001290.1, forward strand.
ATCTACAATCGGTTGTGACCTATGTATATATAGGCAGCATGACACAACTCTTTGGGTCTGATATGACCAAATCTTTCCTAAACAAATGAAATCTCAAATCCTACTCGGATTCTATCTGTTTTAGGAAACCAGATAGTTTGGTTTGGCAAATCGGATGGTCCGGTTTTTGTGACTTCTGCTTCTTGCTTGATTTTCTTTTATCTTGGTCCCTTGATGCCTTCTAGCCCTTTTTCTTGCTTCAAAACACGTTGTATCTTCAAATCTTCAGATTTAGCTCCTTCCTTGGTTTTGTTCTGAAACTACCAAAACCCTTTGGAGACTATTTTTCGAACTTGTTACTTGTAGACCCAATAGGCAAAATCGTCTTCCAAATAAGATCTCCAACCTGAAATGAGTTTTCCTTGACTCTTATTGTAGGCTTTGGTTACCCTTAACTTGTCTATCTCTATCTCACCTAAAGTCTTTACCCTCTGACCCGACACTTTGTCTAGTCTATCGAGCATTAAATTATGATAATCTACAACCGACAACTTATTTTATCGAGCTATTCACAAAGCATCCAGATTTACATCCACGGGTAAAGCGGCTTCTTGCCCGTAAACTAACTTAAAAGGTGTTAGCTTTGCAGTGCTATGTTTGGAGATGTGATGTGCCCATAACGCTTCCGACAAGACTTCATGCTACGTTTTGCGATTCTCCTCAATCTTCTTCTTGATTAACTTGATTAAAGTCTTGTTAATAGACTCGGCATGACCATTGGTCTAAGCGTAGCATGGTGAAGAACTAAGGAGTTTGATCTTGAGAGACTCAACAAATTCACGAACTTGATGAGACATGAATGATGAACCTTAATCCATAGTCAATGTGTGTGGTATGTCGAATCTATGAATGATATATTCTGAAATAAAGTGGATTACCTCTATGCATCATATTCTTCAACGGGACAGCTTTCGTTCACTTGGTGAAGTAATTCGTAGTAACTAACACAAATTGATGGCCTTTAGATGAAACAGGATAAATTTGGCCAACGAAGTTTAAAGCCCAACCGTGAAATGACCATGGTTTGATTATAGGATACAACATAGCTGCAGGAGCAACCATTTTATGTTGTGTGCTAATTGATGAGTACTACAAATACCTTCATGAGCCTCCCCCATAGCTACCTAAGATTGATCCGAACTCAAGCATTTAAGCAATAAACCATCTATAGTTCGGCGATAAAGAGTGTTATCAAGTATAACATATTTCAAAGCTTGCCACCAAACTTTTCTACCAGCAATATGGTGAGGGTTCTCTAAATAACGTATCAGGGGTGTTCTCCAATCATCAGGATCGGTCGTCGTCGTTTCGCTTGATTTATCCGAAGTCCTGGAAATTCTGGATCATCCGGTTTCAGAAATCAGACTGACTAGTTTTGTTGAACTTCGTTCAGCAGAACAGATTTTTGCACTGCACATTGATTGAAAACCGGACTATTCGGTTTGGCAAACTGGAACATCCGATTTTTCCAGAAAACCGATTTTTCCGTGATCTGATTGAAAACTTGATGCTTGCTGTGCCAAATTGTTTGTCACTGTATTTTCATCCATGGAAACATGTTGTACACTAAAATCATTGAAAAGAGTAATAATTTCTAAACATTTGTTAAGATATGCATTTAAAGACCCATCGAGACATTGGAAAGTACCGGTAATTTGCTACACGACTAACAATGAATCCCCAAATGCTTCT
>VSTD030001291.1:2963-13410 GCA_008808055.3 Sporobolus alterniflorus
TTTGAAGAATCACTAATGCCACAAAGCTCAAATCACTCTAAATCAAGCCCTAGATCCTCACACACTCAATGGATCAATTGTTTGAAGAATCACTAATGCCACAAAGCTCAAATCACTCTAAATCAAGCCCTAGATCCTCACACACTCAATGGATCAAAGATCGCTTGTGTGAGGAAGAGGAGAGCTCAAGAGGGTCAAGTATGCAGTTGAAATGGCCAAGAGAGCTTTCTTACATGAGATGGCTGGGTATATATAGGCATAACTCCAAAAACTAGTCGTTGATCATTTTTGCGCAAGTGACAGTAAGACCACAGTTCATTTTGCGGTCAGACCGCCAATGGTACAACGACTACATTCAAATTCAAAATTGTCGTGGTTTATGACAAATGTTGAGAGTAAGGGTGCTCACGAAAGTGGAGAACAATGGCAACATGAGGGACACGAGAGTTTTAGATAGGTTTGGGCCTCCATGAGGATAATAACCATACGTCCTGTGTTCTTGGTGTATTATGATTCGTTGGGTTGACACCCATCTATCCCTCCTTTTATCGGCTAAGGAGGGGTAGGGATTACAAGGAAGGATCGAGTCCATTATAATCTTACCCGACTGGGACTCTATTTCTACTTGCCTATTTTACAAGGTTTATGTACTGATTATCTTTTCAACCGCCTCGTTAATGGACCTCCTAGCCAAGATCTTCAGGCCGAGTGGGCCGACTCATGATAGGCCCCCTGTCCTGTTCTTCGAATCTAGTTGGCACGGTACCTATGGTACCAAACCTCGTTAGTAGTCCTTGAGTGCTTAGCAAGTGAGCATTGGTCTTGAAAATTCAAGCATTCCTCCTTCAGGTGAAGTTGCCGAGTGCTCCGTTTCGTTTGGATTAATTGGCTGAGTGCCTAATAATTCTGGTTGAGTGCCACCAAGTCAATTTTGACGCGGATAGGTGCACCGAATAGGTGCACATATTAGGTATAGCCCCTGTACCAAATCTCTCAAAGAATTGATTCGAGAATCAATCTAGCCATTACTCCAGATTTCAACTTTTTTCTCTCTTGACCCGGATTCCCGTGGTCAAAAGTTTAAGAATTGATTCAGGAGTCAATCTTGATAGTTGGAATTCATTTAATAAACTTACTCCTCAATCTTCAGCATACCGTTAATGACCATTAAGGCCCCATTCATTGTTGTCGCCTATAAATAAAGGTGTCGGGATCTTGTACCCCGGGTACCGCGGGTTGCCAGTTACGGCTCAAAAATTTGGATATGACTGGTTCCCTCCAACGGCAAATGACTGGGGAATAAAGTGCCCCATGCCAGATATGGTCCCACCACTCCTGGCTGAAGAAGCGGTGCCGCAAACCTAAAAAGAACTAGACTCAGGAATGATCCGTATCGGTCCTCTCTCCCATCACAATAGTCGCGGACAGGCGGGATTTTGCCACCTGTCTGCCCACTGTGGATCCTCCTCGTGACCCAGCACAGTACGGGCCCCCGGCAGTCACGCACGGGGGCTCTCCAGTACCGAGTAAGCACCACTGTAGCCAGGTCCTTGGGAAACAGTGCCATATTAGGTCTAGCCTGATAGGACGTAGCCACAGGCACCCACACGCACCTAATAAACAGGCAGTTGAGTACTGGAATCCATCCCGTCATCCCCTGACGTAGCAGCTCTTCCACAAGAACACACATAATCATCATGATCATTGTGGCATCAGATAAGCCCCCCCTCCCTGGTAGGGGGCGGGTTTCCCCATGAAAGGTTTGGCCCATCAAGGACCTGGTCCTTCCACACAAAAGCAGGTCACCAATCCTAGAGACCTTGCACCCCCCCCCCTCAAAGAATGGTCTAAAGTTTATGCCGGCCTATAGAGTACGATAGGATAGGATGATGCCTGTTAGGAGGCTCTAGATCCTCACCTGACAACCGCAGCTCGTCGGCTGGCGCAGGTAGTAGCATAGCCCCACCATACCACAAGGAGAAGCTTAGCGACCAAGTAACGTGGGACGGCGACAAGGTAGGGTGTCAACCCTCAGGGGCTTCACACCCCCTAGGGAAATTGCCTAAAGCCACTCCGGCCTTCATGGCATGATGGGACGGAATAACGCTTGTCAGAAGGCTTTGTACCCTTGCCTGTCAGCCATAGTTTATAGGCCGATGTAGGTGGCAGGCTAGCCCATCCACATCAGCCCCTATGTGGGAAGACTTAGCAGCCAAGCAAGGCGAAGCAGGGCGGCGACCATCCCAAGAACCGTCTCGAGCACTAGCCACCTCGACACTCGGGAACTGAGAAGACTGCTGAGCAGCTTGCTACGAGCTCTACAAACTGATATTTCTAGCCTGGGGCCTCACAAGTCATATAACTTAACCCGAGTTGTAAAGTAACTGTAATATAGTTAGGGGACCCCTAAGGCGGTCTATAAAAGAACTCCTACCCTTCAGGTGGAAGGGACGAGATCCAGACCCCCTTCAACACGCGAACCTCTCAGGCACTCTCTACCCCTTGTAACACTTGTATTCTTCAATATCATCTCGCAGGACATATGGCTATTACCTCCAAGGAGGGGCCTGAATTAGGATAGATCATTGTATGCTAGTTGTTTGTGAGACCACCTCAGAATTGGAAATGTGCGATCATGGACACCCTGTTATTTGCTAGTGTAGAAAACACCGACAGTTAGCGCGTTAGGAAGGGGGATTTGTAGCGTGCTTTCCTCTAAAAGTTTTGATGGTTTATTCACCAAAATTCACCTTCATTGCCAATGGTAACAACCCAGCCGGCATTGGACTTGCCCCAAGCAAAATGATATACTTTGGGAGCTTAGAGTTCACTGCCAACCGCTTTGGCAACCTGAGTCTTTCCCCCGAGGGGGAGGACTCGGGCGCCATATTCATTGGAATTGTGCACAGTGGGTCACCGTCTTTGCACACCGTCCTCGAGGAATCCTCTGATGAGAGCGATGCTGCCTCAGGCAGAGGGGGAAGCTTAGGATTCCCAGGCCCTCAAGGGTGCAATGTGGTGACCCCAACTATCCCTATCGCCACCACACCTCCACCGGAGAACACTTTGACACTTCTGACCATCGTGATGGTCCAGCTGCAGACAGCCACACTACAACCAGGCATCGGGCTCCTTCCTGAGTAGTAGTAGGCCTATCAGGAGGAGCAACAAGCACGGGCCTGCACTCGGTAGGTGGACGCCGAGCGTAGGGCCATGAAATGATGAGGCGAGCTCGCCAGCGAACAAGCAGCCCTTGAAGCCCAGCTGGCCGAGTTACACCATCACAAGTCTGCACTCCAGACGGAGTGGGCCACAACGATCGACCTCACTAAAGCATGAGCTTGAGCCAAGGTCGTCGCCACCACCACCAACTGTGAGGGGGCGCCACGCCCTACCTTTGCCAGGGCCAGCTAGAACGTGGCTATTGCGGCAACACTCTTAGACACCTTTCCTGTGCCCTCCGCCAACGGGGTGGATATGGTGTACTGCTAGCTGAAGGACATCCTAGGTGTTGCAACCATGTAGTAGGCGGAGAGCTTGCTTCAGTGGTGGGCCAAGGCCTTGATCTCAATCTCGGACCACTCTAAGGCCGGCCAACAAAGGACCACTACGGAGCTCCCCACTGTAGGGACCACATTCTTGTCAGCACAGGTTCCGACATGTCTTCGGCCAGGCCATCCGAGCAAACACCCTGAGCCCCCGACGTGCCATCAAGCCCACTGGGGGGGATGAGGGCGCACATTCTGAGCATCACGTGCATAACCCACGTCACAGCGGGCACAATGATTGAGAGGGGCGCAGCCTCAGCCCCAAGGGGCCAGGGCCCAAGGCGTTTGGGAGCAACGTATATGACGTGTGTTTCCCAAATCGCTTTCGGGCGCCAAATAACGTCATGAAGTACAACAGCAAAACCAACCCCAGGGTTTGCCAGGAGGACTACTGTCTTGCGTGTAGGACGGGCAGGGTGGATGACGACCATTCATCATCCACTTCCCCCCCATTTACCTAGCCGACACAGCTAGGGCCTGGCTTGACCACTAGCCCAGAAACACTATTGATACCGGGGAGGATCTCAAGGAGCCATTTTCATCCAGGGTGATGGGAAGGGGGTCCCCGCCAGCAGCCAAGGAGCACTGCCTAAGGCTGTCGTCATAAGCACAAAGCGGAGCTCCAAAGGTAGTAAGAGGGAGCCAAATTAGCACCCCCAGTAGATCGCAATTACACACGACACAGCTAGGGCCTGGCTTGACCACTAGCCCAGAAACACTATTGATACCGGGGAGGATCTCAAGGAGCCATTTTCATCCAGGGTGATGGGAAGGGGGTCCCCGCCAGCAGCCAAGGAGCACTGCCTAAGGCTGTCGTCATAAGCACAAAGCGGAGCTCCAAAGGTAGTAAGAGGGAGCCAAATTAGCACCCCCAGTAGATCGCAATTACCACTAGCTGCGATGAGGGTGACAGTGACAGGGAGGCCAATGACTCCGATGAGGAACACGTTGCTGCCGCTGAGCATGACTTTAAGTATCAGACATGGTAGCCTGTCGACCACTCTGAGAAGCTTGTCGAGGTGACCTGCCCAAACCATACATACCCCATCAGGCACAAGCTCAAAGTGTGCTCCATGATGAAGAACTACATGACAACATGGGCTCTTGCCAAGAGCAATAAGACAGAGGGTGACGCAGTGGGAAAGGCCGCTACACCCTTCCCCAGGGAGGAGGCGGTCATATCAATATATGGCAGACCCTTCCCCCATGAGTCCCGCTATAAGCTCAAACTTATGAGTCAGGCGGTCAATGTCATAAGCTCGGCTACCCACAGTATCTTCACTGGTTCGACTCCCCAATCACTTTTGATCAGACGGATCACCTGGACAGTATCCCCAGGCCTGGGAGGTTTCTCCTCATAGTTGACCCGCTAGTCGGGACAACCCAACTCACTAAAGCCCTCATGGATGGGCGCAGTGGCCTCAACCTCACGTACCTTGACACTTTTAGATGGCTAGGGTTTATCCGGGACCAGCTCCAAAGTAGCCCACATCCATTCTATGGAGTGGCCCCGAGCAAGCAGTCCGACCCCCTCGAGTTGGTTACTCTACATGTCACCTTCAGAGACGCAAGCAACTACTGCACTGAAACACTTGCTTTCGAGGTGGTCGACTTCTCCGGGCCTTACCACATCATCTTGGGGCAGCCATGTTATGTGAAATTCATGGCCATCCCCAGCTACACCTACCTCAAGCTCAAGATACCTGGGCCCACTGGCGTCATCACCGTGGAGGCCAAGACCCAGCGAGTGTTGGACTATGAGCAAAACAGCTTTGAGCAAGCCACCACCACAGTCGTTGTGGCCAAGCTATGGGAGTCATGCCTCTGCATACCACCCCCTTCAGCCGACCCAGCCATGCCCGCCTTGTCTAGCACATTCAAGGCGGCCGAGGATGCCAAGGTCGTGCAAATCGACGCCGAGGACCCTACCAAGACCTTTCAAATTGGGGCCAGCCTAAACCCCAAATAGGAAGGCGAGCTCGTTGACTTCCTCTAATGCAATAAGGACATATTTTCATGGAGTCTGGCAGAAATGTTGGCTGTCCCCGGGAGGTCACCGAGCACACCCTCAATATCAAGCATACCTCAAAGCCGGTCAAGTAGGGCATGTGGTGCTTTAATCAGGAGAAGCGCCAGTCCATGGGCGAAGAATTATCAAGGCTCCTACATGCTGGCTTCGTTAAGGAGGTCTAGCACTCGGACTAGATAGCGAATCCGGTTCTTGTACCCAAGACAAATGGGAAATGGAGAATGTGTGTTGAGTAGACAAGCCTAAACAAGGCATGCCCAAAGGAATTGTTCCCCCTTTCCCGTATTGACTAGGTTGTATACATCACGGTCGGGTCTGAGCACCTAAGTTTCCTAGAAGCCTGCTCAGGTTGTGACCAGATACCCTCATTGAGACAGACCAGCACGCCACCACATTTATCACTCCCTTCGGTTGCATTTGCTATGTGAAAATGTTGTTCAAATTGAAGAACGTGGGGGCTACATACCAGTGGTGTATGCAGTTTTGCTTCAAAGAGCATATAGGGCGCAACATCAAGGTCCATCTCAACAACATCATGGCAAAGCCTCAAAAGAGCGACAACCTCATCTCCGACCTAGAAGTAACATTCAATAACCTCCGACAGTTCAACATTAAGTTGAACCCAGAGAAATGCACCTTCAGAGTCCCCCGGGGCAAACTCCTGGGGTACATCATCAACAAGCGTGGCATCAAAGCAAACCCTAACAAGATTTTGGCCATCACCAAAATGGGTCATGTTAGGAACATTCTGGACATTCAGCAGCTCATGTGGTGCCTCATAGCCCTCAACCGTTTCATGTCCCGGCTGGGGAAACATGAGCTCCCCCTGTACAAGCTATTGAAAAAAGTCTGACTCCTTCCACTGGACGGAAGAGACACAGAAAGCACTCGACGAGCTCAAGGCGCTCATCACGAAGCTGCCGGTTCTAGCCTAGCCGGAACCCGGTGAGACTGTCCTCCTGTACATAGCGTCAACCACCAAGGTCGTTAGCGCGACCCTAGTAGTGGAGCGGGAGGGATCTGGGCATGTCTACAAGGTGCAATGATCGGTCTACTACATCAGCAAGGTCCTCTCCGATGGCAAGACTCACTACAATTAGATGCAAAAGCTACTTTATGTCATTTTAGTTATGAAACTTAAGCTTCTGCATTACATTGAGAGCCACCCAGTCCGTGTGGTTACTTCACATGGGCACGGGGAAATTATTGGATACTGCCTCACCATGGGAAGGATTGCCAAGAGGGCTCTCGAGCTCATGGAGCTTGACATAACATGCGTCCCGCAAACGGTGATCAAGTCCCATGCGCTAGCGGACTTCATGGTGGAATGGACCGACCACAACAGCTGTCGGAGTTTTCTGAACCAGCAAATAATAGGGCGTCCATATCACTCGTTTCTAGTTCTGAGGTGGTCTCACAAATAACTAGCACACAAAGATCTATCCTGGTTTAGAACCCTCCTTAGAGGTAATAGCCCTACATCCAGCGAGATGATATTGAAGAAAACAAGTGTTACAAGGGGTGAGCAAAGTACGCAAGAGGTTCGCGTGTTGAAGGGAGTCTGGATCTCGTGACTTCCACCTGAATGGTAGGAGTCCTTTTATAGACTGCCCTGGGGTACCCTATCTATAGTACAGTTACTTTACAACTCAGGTTAAGTTATATGACGTGTGGAGACCCATGCTGGAAATATTGGTTTGTAGAGCTCGTAGCAAGCTGCTCAGCTCCCGGGCGTCGACGTGGCTGGTGCCCCGGATAGTTCTTGGGGTGGCCACCGCCCTGCTTCACCTTGCATGGCTGCTAAGTCTTCCCACGTGGGGGCTGATGTGGATGGGCTAGCATGTCGCCTGCACTGTCCTACGAACTGTGCCTAACAGACAAGGGTACAGAGCCTTCTGACATGCGCTATTTCATCCCATCATGCCATGAAGGTTGAAGTGGCTTTAGGCTATCACCCTGGGGGGTGAAGCCCCCGAGGGTTGATGCCCTGCCTTGTCGTCGTCCCGCCTTACTTGGTCGCTAAGCTTCTCCTAGTGGTATGGTGGAGCTATGATGCTACCTGCGCCAGCCCACAAGCTGGGGCTGACAGGCGAGGATACAGAGCCTCCTGATAGGTGTCATCCTATCCTATCGTACTATATAGGCTGGTGTAGACTTTAGACCACACTCCCAGAGGGGAAGGTCCCTGGGACTGGCGACTTGCTTTGGTGTGGAAGGCCCGGGTCCATGATGGGTTGAACCTTCCATGGGGAAACCCACCCTTGTCGGGGTCGGGGGCGAGGGGGGCTTATCCGATGCCAGAGTGATCATGACGATAATGTGTGTTCCTATTGTGGAGTTACTATGTCAGGCGTCGATGGGATGGATTCCAATACTCAAATACCTACTATCAGGTGTGTGTGGTCATGTACTCCCGTGTCAGGCATTAAATGCCACTGCTTCTTGAGGTCCCAGCTCCAGTGGTGCTTACTCGGTACTGGAAGCCCCCGGGCACGGATGTTGGGAGCCTAGCCGTGTCCTGAGCCGGGGGGAATGAAGTGGATTGGGCTGACAGGTGGTGAAATCCTACCTGCGCATGACTATGGAGATAGGGGAACATACTAATGCAGATTACTCCTGAGTTTAGTTCTTTTTTGATTGATGGCCCCTCCTCTTTAGCCAAGAGTGGTGGAGCCATATACGGTATGGGGTACTTACTTCAACCGTTTACTGTTAGCGTCCTTTTATAGATCGCCTTGGGGTCCCCTAACTATAGTATAGTTACTTTACAACTCGGGTTAAGTTACATGACGTGTGGGGCCCCAGGCTGGAAATCCCTACCCTTCGGGTGGAAGGGATGAGATCCATACCTCCTTCAACACGTGAACCCCTCGAGCACTCAGCTCACCCCTTATAACACGTGTTTTCTTCAATATTATCTTGTAGGACGTAGGGCTATTACTTCCAAAGAGTGGCATGAATCAGGATAGATCTTTGTGTGCTAGTTATTAGCGAGGCCACCTCGGAACTAGAAACGTGCGATCTTGGACACCCTATTATTTGCTGATGCAGAAAACACTAACAAATGGACTTAGGTTAAAACCCTAAGCCACTTTCTCTGTCACTGCCATCTTCCTCCTCCTACTTCTTTCCTTTCATGCGCAATCCTTCAATCTCTTGCCTAGGGCTCCTTTCCCCCGCGCCATGGCTGCCTCTCACCCTGAGATGTTCAAGCCATCTTCCATGGATGAGAGCGAGCTCCTTGTGCTGGTTGAAAAGCATCTTCTCCCTAATCGCGTCATGATCCAATGGAGACTGGTAAAGGAGGAAGAAATCCCCACTTGCGAATTCCTCTGCGGCCTCTTGCATTACTACCAGATCGAGTTAGTGCATCTCAACCCTAACTCAATCCTCCAGATCACGGTCTTCATCCATTTGTGTGAGGACTTTCTCACCATCCATCCTAGCTTCCCCTTGCTCAAACATTACTTCTTCTTGAAATACCAACCTAGTGCTGCCAACCAGAAGGTTATCAGCAGTGTAGGCATCCAAACTCGCCCTCGCAGCGACTTCCTTGACCTCCCAATGAAAACTTCCCTAAAGGGATGGCACAAATCCTAGTTTTACAGCAAAAACCATGAACCCATCCTCCCATCCTTTGTCGGCAGACTCCCTGAGTACAATGGAAACTGGGTAGAGAAACCCACAGCTGGCAAACTCCCCCTCGTAGCTACCCTGGCCAGCCGAGTTAGTGACCTAAACAGGCGTGACTTAACTGGTGTCTGCATGGCCGCCACTTGGCTAGCCCACCGAGTGACTCCGTCACACCCCAAAATTTTGAATTTTGGAATGTCACTAAAATTCTCTAAATTTTTTAAAAAAATCTCAATAGATTAGAATTTGCCATTAGATTATAAAGCGGAAATCAATTTACTTAGGCAAAAGGCTATTTTCTAAATTATTAAATTAAATTAGGTTTTATATAATTGTTTATTGCATTCATGCTACCATGTATTTATTTTTTACTGATATATTGCTTTAGATCTATAAACGCGAGTAGAAAGTGTTTGCTTTCGTTCGAATTAGAATTAAGGTCGAACCCAAATCTAGAAAGGAGTTTCAAAAATTCTTGTTTTCTATTTTAAAATCCCCTAAGATTAAAATCCTTTATTTTGAATTTAAGGCATTGGGCTCAAATTCCAAAATTTTCTATTTTGAAAAGACTTAAAGATCATACTTTGAATTTTAAAAAATATCCTTGTTTAAGCTTTGATCTTAATTTAAAATATTTGGTTGCCAATTTCCACGACCTTAGCCGCTGTAATGAAGGTTGTATGCTTTACTTCGATCCATTTCGTGAATTTATCCACTGCTATGAAGATGTGTGTGAAACCACTTTTGACTTTCTTGAATGGACCTACCAGATACAGCCCCCATGTTGAAAAAGGCCAGGAGATCGGTATGGACTAGAGTTGATAAGATGGCACATGTTTCTCACAAGTGAAGAACTAGCACTCCTTGCAACGATGAACCAAAGAGTCGGCGTCAGATACGGCAGTGGGCCAGTGAACCCCTGCCTGCCTGTATGTTTTGCCCACAAACGCGTGTGTGCCTACTTGATTGCTGCAAATTCTCGAATGAATGTCCTGAAGCATGATGCACCCTTCATCTAGTAATATGCATCTTATCAGAGTACCATTAGCACTTCACAGGAACAGCTCATCATTAACTAGAGTGTAATGCCCTGTCCGACAACACAGTCATTCACATTCATCTTTATCCTCTTGCAAGCTCCCTGCCCTAAGATATATCATGAACAGGGTGCGTCAGTTTGAGTGAATTTTTATGACTTTTGGTGACTTAGATATGCTCTCAATCGACGATGGAGCCT
>VSTD030001292.1:0-13408 GCA_008808055.3 Sporobolus alterniflorus
CCGATCTGGTGCGCTGGCCACTCGCAGCAGGCCGCTACAGTGTAGTGTTGATATGCTGCCTACTCATGATGAACAACTACAGTGCCGAGCAGCTCAACAACCCGACGTGTCGAGATGACAGGACGCGACAGCCTCCATACCGTTCAAGACATCATTTGCTACACCAAGCAGGTAGGGTCCGAGTATGCAGGGATTCAACCACCTCGGGGCCACCTATCGGGCCCTGGGTCACATTGTACTTGTCGTGACTTTGAGCTATTAAAGGCCACACCAATGTTAGAATCACTAGAGTGAAGCCAATGTTTGAACAACACACTGTAATACAACTCTCGTTCTCCCGTGGACGTAGGGGATTACGCTCCGGCGGTCTGAATCACGTAAATCCTCGTGTCCACCGTGTTCCTTCATAGCTTGCACCTTGTGGGAGCCGAGCCCTCTCCAGCAAAGAACCACAACAGACTGCTCTTGTAGCGGTGTCGGTGAAAGTGTCATAAAACTATTTCGACATTTGACGCGTCAAGAAGGGGGCTTTTCGTCGTTCTTGGTGTTTCGTCTTCATCACCATTGTGGACATTCACTCCGTTGCTGCCTCCTCTCACCCCTCTCGACATGAGAGGGAGGCTGAGGGAGAGGCTACTTCCCGCTCCAGGGCGGGATAATCGAGACGCGTTAGCGGTCGCTCAGGTGCTACCACAATCGTGGTAGAAAGTCAGCCTCAGCATACCGCCGGTACGGCCGCTGCACCACCGGCAGTAGCGAGCATCGACGCCACGTTGCTGGCGGCATGCCAGCTACTCAACAACCCTCCTGCGTCTGGGGCGTCACCCTACGAGGCAGTGGCGTCACGACGTTGACTAGCTCGTTGTTGCCGCCATCAACACGTCGCCCCAAGAGAGGCGGCGTCAGCCATCCGCGCAGTATTCTCGCAACCCCTCGGCGATGCGCGCACCATCGTTGCGCGCTCTCCTCTAATGGAGCCAAATGCCCGCCTGCTGGTGTAGCATCGCGCACCAATCGCAAGCTACGTGACGACCGACCTCAGGGCTGAAATCAACATCCATCACGGTGGGGAAGACAGTCGCATCACCATCGAGCGCCAGCGCGAGAGGTGTCAAAATATCGAGGGCCGCAACCTCGAGAAAGATTTTGACTCTCACATGCCAGTACGTGGGAGTCTAGCCGCACGTGTGCCACACCACTAGCTCCCCGGGAGTTTCGGGGGGGGGGGGCATGGCGCTGGTCCCACACTTGCGGATGGTAGTCTGGCCACACAAGTTCTGGCCCTACCTGCTGGAGAAGTACGACGGGACCGTCAACCCTGTTGAGTTTCTGCAGATCTACTCCACCTCTATCCTTGTGGCCGGGGGGATGAGGTCATTATGACCAACTACTTTCTTGTTGTCTTGACCGGAACGGCCTGGTCTTGTCTCATGAACCTGCTCGAGGGGACCCTCGACTCTTGGTCGGAGTTGTGCCGCCAGTTCATGACCAACTTCAAGAGCGCCTATGCTCAGCCGGGCAACGAGACCGACCTCCACGTCGTCCAGTAGCGCCCGGGGGATCCATGCACTCTTTCATCCAGCGGTTCTCTCAGGTTCGTAGCACCATTCCTCGTATCTCCAATGCTTCTGTTGTGATTGCATTTCACCAGGGAGTGTGGGATGAGAAGATGTTGGAGAAGCTCACCACCCACGACGTCCAAGATGTCTCTGTGCTCTTCAGCCTGGCGAACAAGTGTGCCAAGGCCACCGAGGGCCGTGCGTGGCACTCCCCGGCTACCCCGGTGGGCAAGGAGGAGAGCAAGCCCAACGCTGGCACCACGGCCCAGGGCGGTGGCGGCAAAAACAAGGAGGCTGACGACAACTAGTCACTAGCCGTGGCACCCACCACCGCAGTAGCTGTTGCAGCGGTAGGAGGGGGCCGAGGTAGCCAAAGAGGTGACAAGCACCCCCGCCAACCGTCCAACAGTGACGAGGGTGGCGCGAAGTGTCCGGTGCACAACTCCACGCGCCACACCACGTCGGAGTGTCAGGAGATCAAGAAGCTCACGGAACAGTTCCGCGAGAAGATGCAGCAACAACCGCGCCAAGATGGCGCATCCTCCCGCCAGCGGGAGGGGTGGACAAGGAGAAGGGTGAGGAGATGGAGTTCCAGGATGCCAAAAGGGCGTTAAAGACGGTCTATGGCAACTTCGATTCTGACTCCAGTGACAACGAGCGCCGCAAGGCACTCCACGCCATGTTTGGGGGTTCCTGGGATATTACATCCCGGCGCATCATCAAGACCTTGCGTCGAGAAATTGCGGTCGCGGCGCCCGCACCAAGAGCAGCGCCGCACCACAAGTGGATGGAGACGTCGATTGGATTCGACGCCTCCGACCGCCCCAAGAACATGATGGGTGCCAGGTGGCTCCCGCTGCTTCTCCCCAACCATTGTCAACATCAAGTTGTACCATGTCTTAATCGACGGAGATATGGTGTTCAATCTCATCAGTCTTGTAGCTTTCAAGAAACTGCAGATTCTAATGGGGAAGCTCAATTATGGTGGAGGCCACTATCGGAACTCCCGGCAGCACCCCCAGGGGGTCAGCCATCGATGTTTGGTTAAACTTGGTACTTGTCACCAGCATTTTTCTGCCGACACCTACCAAGGGGCCACTATGGTAAAGACTACTACTACGAGCAAGACAAGTTTTCGTGAAAAAATATTTTTGGGTCCTTACGGTGCTAAGGACCCGAGAAACATAACTGCGAGGAAGTTTCATTCATGAAAGCAAAAGACAATGTTATTTATTTATAAAAAAAATAAAAAAAGCACCCAGCAAGGCGGGGAGGCCTACGCGTCTTCAGGCTCGCGCTCGAACCGCTCAGCTACGGCGCAAATAAAAAAAGCACCCAGCAAGGCGGGGAGGCCTACGCGTCTTCAGGCTCGCGCTCGAACCGCTCGGCTACGGCGCGCGCAGCATCTTCAACGCCGACCCTGGTGGCTTCCGCAGGTTCTTCAACAGGCCCTTGCACCATTGGCCCCAGGGAGATGCTGGGGTCATGGTTTCGGAAGCACATCAACACGTGCTCGGCCACCACCTGTGCTAGAGCGCAGCCCTCCTCCTCCAGACGGTAAATTCCCTTCATGGGGCAGATTTTTAGGTGCTCCCGGGAGAATTTCTCGGAGCAGTTATAGCATTCTCCTGCTTGGCAGCCATCTCCGTCGTCGTCAACCGCTTCAGGCGGGGTGTCGTCGGTGTAGGCGTGGCTGCAGACTCCTTGGCGCCAACAATCAATGATGTCGCAGGCAGGGACAAGGTCTTCGGTGATGGACGCGACGGTGTGGCACGGCTGGAGGGGTGCTTGGCCAGCACATCGTCAGCGAGAGTCAGACGCTGCTCATATGCCCGCGCCAGTGCCATGGCGTCGTCAAGCGTGTCTGGATTCTCCAGCTCGACGTCAGTGTAGAGTGGATTATGAAGACCTGCAGTAAAAATGTTAATCTAGTGCTTCTCTGCAAGGTCTTCGCATCATGCCATCAATGACATGAACTTGGCGTGGTAGTCTGCCACAGACCCATCTCCGTGCAACTGAATGAGCTCACCTAGCGCGTTGCCTCGGAGCGGCGGCCCGAACCTTTTGTTGACCTACTTGGTGTACTCGTCCCACGACGTCAGCTGTCCGTGGTTGCACTCAAGGAGAGTGTACCACTGCGACGCGTCGCCTGTCATGTATAACGTAGCCAAGAACACCTTGCCGGCATCAGCAGTTTCCTGAATGCGGAAGAATTACTCGCATCGATTCAGCCATGGTAGAGGATCATCAGTGCCGTCGAAGGTTGGAAAGAGCAGCTTGTGGCCGTGGCGCGTGGCGTGGGTGACGGTGTTCTCGGTGGAGGAGGCGCCGGTCTTCTCAGAGGACAGCAGTTTCTCAGATTGCAGCCAATTGACGGCCACGGTGAGCTGCCCCTGGTTGCCTTGCACCGTAGTGAGAGGCGGCGATTTTGTCGACCACCACGCGCAACTCTGCCAATTGGTCGCCAGGCACCGGAACACGATGCCGGGAGGATGACATGGTGAAAAAACAGGGGAGGGAAATGGGTGGGAAGGAATGGCGATGATGGATTGTGGTGGGAAGGCTCTGGATACCAAAATATTGTGGCTGGGGCAGGAAGGTAAACCCCAAACCTAATTGGCCAGGATCTTCTTCTTACTTGGTTTATTCATCTCATGACTCGGCATTATATAGCCGGCTTACATAGGAACTGAACTGACTAACAAGCCTGGATAAGCCTTAAGGGCTATCCTATCTGACTGCTAACCAACATGCGCCAATGTTGCTAACAATTATTCAGGCGCAGTTGAATGCAACAAACTAAGTTTATTCTAGAAACTAAGTGATGTCGTGCCCTACTTCTGGTTGTGCTGACTTCCCCCTTTTGCACGAGTAGGTTTTGCCAAAGAAGGCGTCCACAGCAGATTAAAACATTGTAGTCATGGTTGGGAATTTGTCCTGATGCTTGGACCTGTGGTTTTTAATCTAGCTCGTCACAAGTCAAAAAAAATCCAAATTATTGGGATCCAATTCAGACCGGGTTTAAATGAACAAAATAAAATTGAAATGGGTCAGGATTATTTTTGGACATGAATTGAGGCATGAATTAAACCACAATCCAGATCTGGATGTGGCTAACCGAACAAGGCCTAAAGTGTGCTACTTCCATTCTTAAATTGATTTGTGGTCGTTGATTTTTTGAGTTATTCAATTTTGATATAAAAAAAACAAAGTGACAATTGCAAAATCAGTTCTCTTTTGAAGTCTAATACTGAAATCAGTCCATTTTTATTGCAAAATCGGTCCATTTTTATTGCAAAATCGGTCTACTTTGTGATGAAAGCGGGCCGATTTTGCAAAGAATTCAAAAAGTGGACCAATTTCAGAATTAGACTATAAAAGTGGACTGATTTTGCAAATGTCCCAAAAACAAAAGTTGAGATCAGCTATGGTCAGATTCTGTAGCTAGTCAACGCAGGATTCATTCACTATTTGATCATAAAGGGCGTGTATGGTTGGGTGCATGAGCTCTAGCCAGGCCCGTTAGATGCATGATGTGGTTGTTTGGTTGCTTGCACACCCACTGGGCCTGGCTGCACGGATGCAAAAGTGGTTGCGTGGCCTGGCTCTGCGGAAACAAAAATTTTCCACGTTTCCTGCAGGCCTGGCTCAGTGGGTGCAACACGAGTGCTTTTTCCTGGCTCAGTATGTCCAAGGTCCGTCACGCGGGAAAGATTTAGGTTACCACTCACTTCGCACCAACTGTTCTTCGTATTAATTTCACCTCTCTCCCACCGATGTGCCACCTTCTTCTTCCCCTTCCTTTGCTCTCCTCTCTCGTAGCCCAGGTGAGAAAAGCTTGTTTCATCCCATCCCCTCCGCCGTTGCCTCATTCCTATTTTTATTCTGCAACTTGCCTTCTCTACTTGTTGACAGATTGGGAGGATCCTGATTTGGGCATCTGAAGGTGCACACAAGCCTGTCCTTATCTTCTACTTGGGCATAGCTCTCAAGGAGTGCAGGAACAAGGCAAATTTTCCTTACAAATGTTTACGTGTTCAGATCTGATGTGTGCATTTTTATGGAAGACGTTTATGCCAATCTTTGGATATGTTTATAGATAACAAGTATTAAAACTGAGGACAATATTTATTTTGTATTGTTATAGATGACTTTGGAAAACAACAGACACATTCTTCTTATTGTTCAGGCTGCAGCTCTTATCTGTGTTTTGCATGCATACTTTGTGAGTAGGTTTAGAATGGCCCAGCGTGCACGCCCTCAGATCACTTATGGCCCAATGAGTGAGAGACAAAGCGATTAGCCAACTTAAACCAAATCTATGATTGTAATGATATAGAATGTGTTGACATGTTGCGCATGAGAGCTCCCTTTTTGCACCTATGTGAGCTGTTAAGGAGCATAAACTTGCTGAGAGATAGCATACACAGTATGGTAGAAGAACAAGTTTCAATGTTTCTTCCTGTGGTCGGTCATAACCAATGATTTAAGGTGATCCACCAAACCTTTAGGAGGTCCATAGAAACTGTAAGCCGATACTTCAAGGAGATTTTGTATGCTATTTGGTGAGATTAGCGATGAGATGATAAAGCCCTCATCTACCGAGACTCCACTTAAGATCAGAAACAGCTCAAGATGGTATCCATATTTTAAGATAAAAATTTGTCAGGTAGTATTTTAGTTTATGATGCATGTACTGAATGTTTTAGTTAACACATTGGAGAGCATGTAGGATTGTGTGGGTACAATCGAGGGCACTCATGTCCGTGCTAGAGTCTCATCACATATGGCTGCACCATATAGGGGCAGGAAGCACTATCCAACTCAAAACGTGCTAGGTTGACTTTGATCTAAAGTTCACATTCGTCTTAGCTGGTTGGGAGGGTTCAGCACATACATGTTGCCCTCATTCTTGCTGATGCACTAGAGTGGGAGGATGGGTTAAGGGTTCCACTAGGTAATAGAATCATTTGATAGTCATAAATTTTTTACATTGCATCAGTAATAAGACTAATAATACACATGTTTACATTGTTTATAGGGAAGTTCTACTTAGCTGATGTTGGATACGCATGTCGTCCTGGTTTCCTTCCTCCTTATCGAGGAACTAGTAGATACCACTTGTAAGAGTATGGGGGAAGGAATTACCCCACTAATGTTTGAGAGTTGTTCGACTTGAGACATTCAAGTTTACGTGTAACTGTTGAGAGGGCTTTTGCGGCTCTAAAGAATCGATTTCGTATCCTCGACAATAAACCATTTCATCCATTTAAGACAAGTAAAGCTAGTGCTTGCATGCTGCATTTTACATAATTGGATCCTTGCATATGGTCAAGATGAGGTGTTTCCTCCTGAGTCAACTTGGGTTCCCAATAATACTGTAGCACCTCATGGTCTTGGTGTTCCTTTGGATGATAACTCAGCATGGGCTAGTAAAAGGGATGAATGAGCTAATCACATGTGGAGCAATAGGGGTCACTCATGTCTAGATTACCTTTCATGTAATCTCAGTTCTGGTATTTGAATGTGTAATGGTGCTGTTATTGTATTTGAACTGAGACATTTGAGACTTATGTAAAGATGAAATGATTACTATTGTGGTACTGTAATTTTTATACCTTGATTTCAGTCATTTTTACTTGGCATGCAGTTTTTATACCTTGATTTCAATCATTTTTTACTTGCATGCGGTTTATTGTTCATGTGTAATGGTCAGTCACTTGAATTTGTTTAATTTTTTTATCATGCCATACCTATGAGAAGTATTGCATAAAGGTAAGGAATGTATTCTCACCACACACATATGGAGGTTATCATACCACGTGTATATGCAAGCAACCTTCTATTTGATGTAGTCAACCAAACATTTTCTCTGGTGAGTCAGGCCAGAGGTATGCATGTAACCAAACAACAGATCCATGCGTACGGCCAGGCTAAGCTGGTGCAGCCTACCAAACAGACCCAAAGTGATGATATTTCAATGTCTTGCTCGGTTTTCACTCTGCTAGTTAAAAATATTTGACCAATTGTCCAGTTAAAACTAAAGGAGCTCATACATTCGTTATGGTTTCGAGAGCAAGACGAAATGGAATGAAAAGTCGTTCTTAAGGCCTCTTGACAATAATGACAAATGAGATTGCTTTAGAATTTTTAGTTTGAATTCTCGTTCTTAATCCAAACGTGAGCTGAAAAATCGGGACGTTAAAGTACTAGTCAAACCACCGTGAATCTTAAACTGCATTTCCGATCGTGCTTAATATTATTTTATCTCAAATCATCATCATGGTTATATCAAAAGATGTATTAGCTCGTCCATTTTAAAATCTAGTCAAATTAATTAGATCGCGGTAGTATAAACCCGGCATGCAGCAGCTACGAAACCTACAATAACTGCAAAACACGGCCGGCGCGCCAACGGAAACGTCGAGCTCCGGAGGGAGGGATCCCTCCGCATCGCCCGTGCCGTGCCCGTCCCATGCCACGACGAGGCACGCCCACAACCGCAAGCCCGCGCGCTCACCGTCTCCCGTCCGATCCGCCCCGCCATGCGCTGCGTCACCAGTCACCACACACCGCGGCGCCGGTCGCGCGAGCGCAGCAGCATATGCCGCCGAATCGCCACTGATCGCTTTGGTCTGACGTGCGACGCCTACCAAAGACCCCGGGGTATATGCCGTCCGCCGTAATCACCAAGGCAGCCCGGCCATTAACCGGCGACGGCCGGGGCGCCAAGTTGCAAGGGCGCGAGCGTGCGTCAGCCATGTTAGGCTAATCCGCACCGCTGTGTTTCATTAATAAAGACAACCATTTCTAGGCCCGTGGACCTAGAACGCTTAGTTCGTGGCCGCCAACAACTGCGGAGGGGCCGGGGTCGCATGATTGAGCTCGACAGTTTCGGTGTTACGCAAAGAGGAACATAGCTTCGTTATAGCTGGTAGAAGTCCAAAATCACAACTTTAGGGCAGCGGTAGCTAGTCATATAAGTGGTGTTACAACTACAACCTCATCTGAAAATGGTTTTATGGTCCATTCATTTCTAGTTCCTTTTTATGGCTATGATATAACTATGCAAATCAATTTCCACCATTTTTTAATTTAAGTCAACAATTGTTGTTTCTTGCTTACAGTCATCATCTCTAGGTCTATCCTTTTCTTTTCTTTCTTTGACTTTTTTTTGTCTTGTTGAGCTTTACATTGTTTTGTAATTGACAACAAAGACAGGACCAGGTCGATCAACTACGATCCTTTTTTTTTGTTAACATGGGAACTGACATCCATAACTCTTGTTGTTCTTGGCTTATTCAAATTTTCTGAGAGTGGGGATATCTCCTAATGCACAAATGACTGATTTTAGCCTAGGAATGAAAGAAAATATCAAACATTATGAATAATCTTAGCCGTGTTGAAGCACTAATACACCAATGTTTATTTTAGCCTGGACACATTAAAATACAATTGTAGCATCTGAGATTGTCCGCAGTTATCATACTCTAAATTCATAGTATAAAGTTATATGCTCTATCTTTTTCATGATATACTCTTACATCTATTATCAGTGTTCCTCAATCATCTGCGCTTCTCGTACTCTAAATTCATCATCTATATCAACTATCAATCTTATTTTATTATATTTTTTAGAACCAACTTTTTCCCTCTCATTCTCATATCAACTGCCATCCACCATTTTATATTAATTTATATAGCTAAAACATCCTATTTTTATAACCCAATACTAATTCAGACAATATAGTTTACGAATAACAAATTCTAAAAAAAATATTTTCCCTTCTTTTTTCTTTTTCCTTTTCTTTTCCTTTTTTCTTTCATCTTCATTCTTCTCTCTCATGCCTCTTCGTAACCATTCATCTTCTCCTGTTATTCATTCTCTCTCTCCCAGACTCGTCTCTTTCTTTCCTCCCAATCCCAACGTGGAGCGATCGAGGCAACGACGTGGCTCAGGGAACAGGCCGGCGGCAGCTGGCGAGTGGCGGCGCGGGCGGTGGCAATGGCTCTACAGTAGTTGGCCATCGCCTGCTCATGCTTGTCACGTTGCTCTATAGCACGACTCTTCCTCCTCTCCCCTCGAAGACAACGGCTGTGGCATCGTCTCATATGCGTTTCATCTGCTCACTGTCCATGAGGGGTGTAGCAACCGGGACATCCCATATGCGTTTAGCATACGCTGCTGCAGCGATTTTTTTCGTCCGCCAATGCCAAATGTGGCGTCTCGGATGCTATGGTGTATAGCATTGCGGGCAATCTAAACACACAAACCCTACACTTAAGCTACACCTATATTTTTTAATGATACCGGTCAATAATTACAACGAACATAAAAAATGAGTTTTTATTTTTAGTGTCGATATCATAAGTAATCGACACTAAAAAATATTTTTTATATTGAATGTTTATGACAGTCGACAAAAAATAAATCTAATTTTTTATGTTGATCATCTTAAACAACCAAAAAAATATTTAATGTCAGTTACTTTTGACAACTGGGGAAAAAATAAACAAAAAATAGGGAATGCGCGGACCAGCGAAAAACAGTTGCGCGCGGGGTGCCCCCGCAAAAGAAGTTCAAAATTTGAGCCCGTTCTTATCTCTTCAGGCCCGTACGTCCTTATCGTCTTAGCGCAGAGCAACAAGCCAACAACCGGTCCTTTCTCTCCTGCCTCTCGCTCCTTATCGTGAAGCCTGCAAGCTCCTCCATGGCCTTCCAGAATCCTTGACCTCATCCACGCTGCTTCAGCTCCTCGAGCTCCTCCACGCTTCAGGTCGGTGGCACAGCGCATGGCGCGGTTCCACCTCGTGGCCCTTCCAGGATCCTCGCTCCGATGTACAGCTCGGTCGCGCCACCGCTAAGCACGTGACGGAGGGAGCCCAAGCGCGTAACAGTGGCCACCACCACCGAGGTGTGTCGGCATTCCGACGGGAGGCCCCAGGCGCGCGACGACCTCGGATCATGGCAGTGGCAACGGTGGTGGTGGCAAGCACGACGGCCCTTCCTCAACGACAGCGGTGATAGCGGGCTCAGATCTGAGCTGGGTTGTCTCTGATCTGGATTTATAATTTTATTTTATTTTTAAAAATTATTTTTTTATGTCGGTTCCTTAATAGCTGGCACCTAAAATTAAATTTTTTATTAGTTTATATCAATCAACACAAAAATAGTCTACTTTTTTATCATATAAATTATATTAGATAACTCAATCGACACTAATAATTGATACTAAAAATTATTTTTTATAGTGATATCACATGTGCTTCTAGACACTGACAAAGACCTTGTCACATCCACAAGTGACGATGAGCATCGTAGTCCTCATTGTGCCTCGACATATATGTCCAGTACTTTTGAATTTATTTTGGGAAAATATAACCATGATGAGATACAGAGCTGGTCGTTAGGATCGCAAAATGTTGGCGAGTGTAGCGTGTCAGCTACATGACTTAGCGAGCTACGCTCGTTCTCCGAACACGCCATTATTGTTGTATGCCAAAGTACTTGTGGATTTGTAGAAGAAATTCTCGATAACATTTTTGCTGGCATACACAGGATGATAATTTAAAATAAAGTTAAAATATGAGATATCTACTTTAACTATATAGATAAAACTCACTAAGAGTCATTTAAAATAATTCTTTCAACAAACAACATATGCACATTATTATTCAATCAAGTCATAACACGTCAGCATCTGTCTAATATCATCTCTCACATCATTTTATATAATAACAAAATTTTAAAATAATTTATCTCACTCATAGTATATCCATTTAAAATTATATTTTCTCCGTTGTGTTCTATGCGATGAAATGAATAAAACTAAATTTCACTTATATATGTTTTTTAAAAATTAAATTAATTCATCGTTGCTTTAAATCTTCAACATCGATTTGTAACAGTTGTATCGACCGCGTGAATATTTTTCACTTTTCAACACAGTAAGATTCGCGTCAGCTCAATTGACGCCATCTCCTTTATTTCCACTCTTCACCGGCCGACGTCGTCATGTGCGCTACACCGTGTTACGTTTCCTTCCCATGAAGTCAAGACGAGCTCACTATCTCATCTTTATCTTCCGGCAACGATTCGTCCTGTAGCCTCTTCCCTTGAGCCTAAATCGAAGTATTGAATCCGTACCATCATCACTGGCAGCATACTCGGATCACCTAACTCTCACCCTCCACTACTATAAAAAATCCATCTTAACATTGGCCACTCTCCATACCACTTAACTGCGTCTCTATTTTACATTCTCCCTAGCCAGAGCATCACGTCATCAGAGCTTCACCCATTACTGTCGTTCTCTTTCATTGTCGTCTGATGCTCACCGTCTCTCTGCACAATGACATATACGGTGATGAACTAATTAACTCTCTTTCACTTTTTGAACAGTTTATCAACATATGAATTCACGTAAAAAATATTTTAAAATCACGTAGCTTTTCGTAGGGTTATCAATTAGTATTCCAACATTTCTATGTCTTCATTGTAGACTTAAATGATAAAGCTAATTTGTGCAAAAAATATGTATATGCTCAATGATGAGTGAATGTAAATCAAACACCTTTTCTTGCTAAGGAAATCAATCTATACATGTTCCCCAAACAAGTTGTGCAATTATGATACACTAGTTGATAACCTTGTGCGTTATCGCGGGAATTGTAAAAAAAACATAAGTTTTGAGAGCCCTTTTTGTAAATGCAGAAAGCTTGAGGGTATCTGTGTAAAAAGTTAGGAATGAAAAATCTAATTTGGATAAAGCACATGAGTTAAAATATAAAATTACAGAGGTTGATTTTGAGTTTAATTAAAACTCATGGACTTTTCTGTAAATCTAGCATTTAACTGGTTTCGGGATTATTTTTCAACTAGTTGATAACCCCGTGCGATGTGAAGGGGAGGAAAACATAATTTGTATGAAGAAGTTGAAATGTTGTATTATAATAATAGTAACACACATTACATTCAAAACTGTAACTATTTCTCGATAATTAAATGGGGATATAATTATAAAGTAGCACTACATTATTTATTCGTTTTCTAAGTATTTGCTATGTATGGAAGCATTAGTGTGACATGGCAGAACTTTTAGTCACTGTGACTTCAGTCATTGTTCGTCTTTGGTCTATATCTGCACTTCCTTTATTTTGCCACTGTGAAGAAAGAATAATTTTTATGGAACAAAAAAAGGAGCACTTAAAAATCATTTATGTTTTTGAAAGGAATGTACCCATCTCGAATGTGCAGTATATGTACTGTTTTCATTGATTCAATGGTACCAAGTTCAATTTGGGATTTGAATTCACTTTTGGATTCTAATTTCTTACATATTTGTATGCATTTTGTATATTTGGTAGTCAATTCCTGAGTGCTTCTGAAGGGCTGAAGAAAGCGGCCAGAGGGATTGAATGAGAGCCAATCAAAAACTCTCCATGATGAGAACTTGGCTTATATTTCAAAATCAACTCTGCGCCTCTCTCTTTTAATTTGGTCAAGACCGCATAGCCATAGAAAAGATATCGACTCTCAGAATCGGGTTAGGAACCACAACGAAAACATGAATCGATACCGATAAGAACATGTGCAAGACCGACGATAAAAATCAGATCAAAGGTCAGTTTATGTCCTTACGGATATTTCTCCGAACACCTTATGAGCGTGTTCAGAAAACTAACATAAAAGTACAACAAAAACTCAAAAAACTCGAACCTTTGATCCGGTAGCTCAAGACATAGACCACTGTCAATAACGTACAATGAGATCACGGACATCAACAATCAGAACCATGTGGCGTTAGCAGCGTCAATAAGCCAGAATCAACTCTGCAGCGAACAGGGTG
>VSTD030001293.1:0-13406 GCA_008808055.3 Sporobolus alterniflorus
CAAGGCATAAAACATCAACATAGTCACAATACCACATAATGACTCAAACAATGACACAATCAAGTCAGCATAGAAAGTCACATCAAGTCATCATCACAATACATCTTGCCATTGTTACAATACGTACAAACTATTGCATGCAACCATGCTTGCGTGGAATGGCTACGGTGTCCGGAGTCCAATAGTTCGGTGTGTGATGTCCTCAGGGTGGTGTAGGCTATGTGGGTGTGAAAGGAGCGTCATCGCCGAACTGTGACAACCCCAACTCCTCGATAACATTCGTCGTTGTGTAAAGGCCAAGGTTCAGAGCATCGTCGTGAAAAGGTCATGTAGAAGAGCTCAGCCCCGCACCGCTAGAGGTGCCGACCTCCAAAGTCGCACTTCGCTGGGCGCGTGCCGGTGGTGGATGAGCCACATCATGCAAAACCCCCACTCGACAACCACAACGACCCGTGATCTGATGAAGCATGTGCTGCAGTTTCTACAATTTAAACTCAAGTTAATACAGAGATTACACCAACCTACATAATCATGTTATTTTATAGCTACTAACCTCCAAAGCGGTGAGCAGAATGCTCTCGCTCTCGGGTTCTCCAACCAGCATAGCCAAAGCGTTGCCTATCTCATTCACATATCTTCCAACATCACCACCCTAAAACAGTGCATATATGTGAGGAAGCAACAAAAACATGCGATGCAAAAACCTAGAACAAATGGATAGGAAACTAACCATGTGATCAAGAATAGGTGCAAGCTAAACATGCGACCCCACATGAGTTTGAGTGTCGTAAGTGGTGTTGTCATCATCCAAGGAAGTAATCTCCGCATAGTTGTGACATTCGCACCTCAAAAATGAGGGGTTAGTAGCCAAGATCGTGATTGGAGGATTCTTGACTAAGCAAGAATGCACAAATACACATAAATAAGCATTAAGACAGATAAAGTGTGGTGATAGTTAAAGTTATTACAACTTAGATTCTGAATTTGAAAAGACAGAGTTTAAGCAGAATCGGTTTTAAATAAAATATTGTTCTCACGAAGTGTCTCGACGGTTACAAGGGCATACACCTCGCCCTAGAGATGTAGTCCTCAAAACGGTTCTGCCTGAGTGGGATCCCAGTATAGGAGACAACCATAGGGGGTCTAGACCTCCCACTGGTAACCTCCATCTGCATCACCAAAAGGGAAGGAGGGATCACCTGTAAAGAGTTAGACAATAAGGTAAAGCTTGAGCAACCAAGCTCAACAAGACTGACCCGATATGGCTGCCAAGCAGCTGACTCCTAGACATGCAAAGGTCACAATGGGATAACAGACTCACTCACCTACAATGATAACTTCAATTACTAACAATTTTTAGCCAGGTTAAGTTACTTAGAGATTAGCTTTACAATCTATACTAAGCATGCAGTTGAAGCAACAACAATAAGCATAACTGGTATTATCAACAACAATTACCAAATTAAGGCAATTCAGTTATGAAACTTGCATTACTACGAGTAGACGCAACGAACAAGTCGCCACTCATATCCGAGAGTGGAGCGGAGACTCAAGTCAATATACACAATGCAGGGGGAAATCTGACAACATGACACACATATGATTTTGAAGACCCTCCGTGTGGCAACAGTTCATAACGATAATCAAGGAGTCGGTCCGGGCCCACCTCACCCTAGTGCACGTCTTCCACGCGATACCTCTCTGGGCTATCCGTGGGTTGAATGTACACTATTCCGGTTCATATCACTGCATGTATGATATGATAGCATTCGACCCAGCGACCATCAGAGCTACTAAGTTTATGGGACTCCATAAACTCCATATGCGCCAGTACATAATCAATGCTTGCTCATCAGGACCCACACTATGCGGTCCTTAATCGGCATAGGAGAGGGCTACCACCTCGGAGCCCGAATACCCTCTTATCCACTCTCCACCTTCCCATCTGGTGATCCTCTATTTGCAATCCCTTAGTTTCCCCGCCCATATCTCAAATTAAGGCACTTCCGACCATTAAAAGAGACCCGACTATACAACCACCATCGCGAGAAGGGGTCCTACTTATGAGTGGGACCACCACTTATCTTCTACCGTGAGTCTACAACTAAGCATAGCAATGCTAATGGCCTACAACTACAAAAGGGTGCAAGGATAATAGGGAAAGATGGACTGATGCATCTAGGGTTTCAAAATAACTCCTATAACATAAATGCACAAGTCAAATATAAACTAGAGACAATTATAAAGCAAAAACTCTAAGACAAGGTCGATATGCACCAGGCTTGCCTTGCTCGGAACCGGGGTTAGTCTCCTCAAAGCTTGGCGCTTACGGATCTGACAACACCTCCTGCTCTGTCTCCTGTTCATAGCCTCCAACGGGTCCTACACATTATGAAACACACACATTAAGGAAATGATTAGCAAAGGGGGGCAAGACGATAATAGCATGACTTATGGGTTTTAGGTTACAGAAGATTTAATTATTTTGCTGAAGATTTTTCTTCATTAACCATTAGGGATTAAGCTTCTAAAAAAAGCGAGAAGCTGGTCAGAAAGCAACTAACTCAAGGTTCAGAAAAGACTAAGCACATGAGTGAACTACTTAGGGTTAGGGATGGCAACATGGACATCTGGGCAAAGTTTGGCAATTTAACTCCAAGTAGAACAATTTGTGGAGTTTAATTAGCCAAAGAGGGAGTAAAACTAATTTACATGGGGGAAAGTTCATGAACTGAGATGAAACTAATTTTTTCCAAGAAGGTACTGTAATTACAAGTGTTCAGGCCAAATTTCATTAATTAATATCATCTAGAGAATTAGTTATGAATTAAACTTGACTAGGAAGAATTAAAAGCTAAACAAATATTATAGAGGTGCAATAAATATGTTCCATATTTTTATTCCCCAAAGCACATTAAGATTTACCCAAAAAATTTATTTCATATTTTTCTGAGTTGAAATCAAATTTCTATGAATTTTGGAACAAATCCTAAATTATTTAAATATATTCAAAACAGATTGGAAATTGGAAAGATTAAACCAACCTCGTGGGCCAAAACGCAGCCCATGGCTGATGCACAGGAGTGTGCAGCCCAGCCCGCAGCCACGGCATTATGGCACACACAGTCCGCTTGTGGAGCCGGCCCACAGCCGATGCAGCCTGCTGGCCGAGCTCGGCGCGTAGAGCACGAGCGCGCCCCGGAGCGGTCACCACGCTCCGGACGCTCGTCGTGGAGTGGCGAGGAAGCGGATGAGGTGGGGCGGGGCGCTCAAGCACCAATGAGGGGAGGCGCACTCGCTGGGCAAGTTGGCAAAGGCTCACCCTAGTGGCCTGTCACTAGAGAGGGACGAAGTTGGGGTTCGGCAGCGGCATTCTCTAGTGATGGTGGTGCTGCAATGGTCGGTGATGACTCGAGCAACTTCATGCAGCATGAGGAGAAGGGAGGGGAGGTGAGGCACTGCTCGAAAGGGGGAGATAGCGTCTCGGGGACGGAGCTCACTAACCAATGACGGCATTGGCGACGACTCCCCGGGTCCGAATCCTGGACAAATAGCAATGGGGGAGTTAGGTGAAGCAGCGGGGGCCTTGAATTAGGCAAGGGCGCTTACCGGGTGCAACGACTTCAGCGAAAGAGGCAGTGGCTTTGCAGCTCGTTGGGGACGGGCGAAACGAGATAAGGATGGGGAAGCTGGTGCTTTAAGGCAAGGGGCCGGTGGTGTGCTCGACGCCGCCTTCAAAGCGTAAGAATAGGAGCAGGTGGCCGGCGGCAGGGAGTTGGCGGTGACCGATCAGGGCATGGGCGTGCCCAAGTGGGCGACGAAGGCACTGACAGGCGGACCTCGCTCCCTAGGTTTTCCAAAACCAAATCCAACGACCAGATTCAAAATTCAAAATGATGCCCTTCTCTACCTCCAAAATTCATGAAAAATTATAGGAGGATGGAGTAGACCAAGGGGAACCACTTCCCTTTTTGGTCAAACTTCAAAATTGCAACAAATTTTGAATTACAAATTCAGAAAAAATCTAGAATTTTATTTGATTTAAATTTTAAAGGGGTTCAAACCTTTTGGAAGAAATCTCAGAAATTCACCAAAATTATATCATGGCATTACCTACACAAATATAATTTTTGATGATGCACTTGTATACGAGATTTCAATGTTCCTTTACAAGTGATATTTGGCATATTTGGAGAAAATTTGAGATATTTGAAATTTGAATTTGGAACTTGATCTAGGATTAGTGGTAAAGTCTCTACAGTGGCACCAGGGGTGTCACAATAGTCCACATCGATCCACCTTTGATGAAATTTGGTCCTTGTTACTAATTGGAACCATTCCAGGTACTCCCTAAAAGCAGCGTCGTGATGCATCTATAAGATCCTGACACGATTGTCCTCAAACTTGTTCCACTCATCAACATATATTTGGTAGTGGTGTAGGAAATCCTTGATAGATCATTGCTTCACCCGATCAAACCTGTGAAATTAATTGAAGTCATGACGGAGATATGAATCATACCAAGTCTATCTCATATACAATAGAAGAATTACCTATGGAGGTCAATTGAGGTGGACATGGTCTGCAGTTAGATTGGTTGCTCCAATCCAAACTACTGTATCACCAATCTAGGAAGGTGATACTCCATGACATATAGTAGAAGATGAGTGGACACTGTGTGGTCCACAGACTCTCCTCACGGGTACACATCAGGTTCAAACCATGGCTTGTTCTGAGTTGAATGAGCTTAGGCTCCACGCACGACCTTCAAGTAACCTGCAAATACAAGATATTCATGACATTGAGTTTCAAGAGAACCATACAATATAGAGTAAGAAACAGAAGTACTCACACTAGAAGGAACTAATGCGTCCAACTCGTTACTGAACTCGACGTAGGACCGTGTTGTAAGTGTGTGGTGGGAGCCACACAATCCCAAAGGTACGCTGTGGTTGGCACATGTCGTCCGGGTCCATTTTAGGCCACTCATAGGCTACATAGCATTGTGGCCTACCAACCGGGAGCCATATCCACATCCAAATCTACAAGAGAAACATGAAAACATGTCACATGTAATATAACAGTTTAAAAAATAGTTAAATAGAAAATAACAATTAGGGGTTGATATTACATGTAGTAAGTATGTGCAACCCCCCAGGTTCGAAGAGGGTGCCCGGTGCCGACAACCCTCACACAATTGAAAGTACAGGTAAGAAAGCACCGTTGACCCCTAGTTGTAGGATCCTGCCTCGTTCCAGTCCATGAGGTAGGAGATGTACATCTAAGAAACCATGTCCCCCATGGCATATGGAAATAGCACAATTCCAAACATGTGCCACACCCAGGCTCTCGCGTAGTAGGACACTATAGCATCATCGACACCCTTGGGGAAGTGCTGGAACTCCTGACACAGCCAACTGATATGAACTCCGGCCTCACGGCCCTTCCCGCGCTTCGTTATGTCCATCGGGTTCCTTCCAAGGAAGTCAGCGACCCTCTGACACCAACCAACATGGTCACAAAGGCCAGCGCCAACTTGTCCACTAATCAGCAACCCTAGGATCATGGCCACGTCCTTGAGGGTCACTGTCATCTTGTCGCACGACAAGTGGAGGAAGGAGTGAATCTCTAGCCTCCACCTATCAACCATCGCAGTAATAGCCAAAGCGTTGAAAATTGGCATGCCATGATGGCGATGTTGGTGATAGGAAACATGCTAGCCCTCTTGGAGGTATGGAGTGTAATGGTTGTCAAAAGGCATGACAGATGACCTGTCATGCCCCTCAACCAAAGCGTGGGAAGAGCCTACAATGTAAAGGAGAAAAAACAAAGTTACTTTATCATGCATAATGAATGAACACATCTAAAAAAATAAACGCTTTCAAATACCTCCCCGGCCTCAATACGTGGTGCTTGATGATGCTGCTCATACGCCTGCTCCAGGAGTGGGTAATGTGCCATCCTACAAAAAGTCAACAAAATAGTTAGCACAAGTAACTATAAGATGTATAAATAAATGAGGCAAAATGCAATATACAAATAAACGAGGAAAAATGGAATATATAATATAAGGTGTCAAATAAAAATAAGCCAAAATAAAATGTATAAGTAAACAATGTAATAACCTATCTACATTTGTTATCTTCACATCTTCTTCAGTTGTGGCTGACTACGTGGCATTTCAAGCAACGTATTTGATGTCTATCCTCCACGGATTCTGAATTGACCTTCATTCGTTTGGAACGAGCCAGTTTGACACAATCCATTTCCATAACGTATCGAGCACACCTTCTACGGCCTCTCTTCTTCCACATCATTGCTTTGCCACCCACGTATCTAGACCATCGTATGGCTCCCATTGTTCTTCAACCAAGAACAGTACAAATCGAGGGGACCAAGTCTGAACCAGAGCTTCCAACGTATTGTAATTGGCCATAAAGGGGGGCACATAGTAATTTCATCCGAGAGGATTACAAACAACAATAATGTGTGAACATGTAACATGAATCAACTGTGGGATGCCGTAGGTACAAGTGTTCTCAAAGAGTTTCACCAAATACCATTATCTAGATAAATATTGGGTGCCACAACATAGTCAGAGTGATCTCTTTTAACCATCTGGGCATCAACTAGACATTTCATGAACCATTCATTGAACTTGTAGAATGTGAATGAAGCTACTACTGTGATAGGCAAGGACCAAACTCCTCTGAACAGACTATTAAAAATCTCAGTCATATTGGTTGTCATGTACCCGCAACGCTTTCCACCCTTGTCATGAGCCAGTGACCACTTCTCCTTCTCATCCATCAATCCTCCTTTTATAAAGTCTTTGCCCTTATCATTAGTTCAGTTATGTAGATTCTTTAGTTTCTTTTTGAACTCTTTCTCGTCTGTCTAACGACACACCTCCTCAAAGATCTTAAAGTTGTCCTTAATGTCATCATGTTTTATAAGATTTTGTGTCAGGTGGCGTGTGCACCACTGATGGTGCATGGGTGCGTGGTTCGGTATCACCTCATGAACGACATTCAGGATTTTGACATGTTTGTTTGAAATGACGCTGATTTCACGTCCCAGTCCGACAACAACTTTCTGAACAAGACGAATAAACCAACCCCAACTACCATTGTTCTCCTTCTCCACAATGGCAAATGCGAAAGACACCAATTGATGGTCTGCTTTGATGCCCATAGCAATGAGCAATGTACCTTCATAGTTAACGGTCAAGAACATACCATCAATAGATAAGACATCACAACAATGTTTTCATCGGAGTACCATTACTCAACCCTACATCAATCTGACCTTCCAACCGGACATCAAAATTCTCATCCATCCAACCCAACCGCTCTCTCACCAAATCGACCAAGTTGTCAAGTGTCAGAAACTCAATCAACAAAAAAATTCTTTCTTCATTCCAACAAACTCATAACTACCAATCTTATTCGTTATCATGGTACCATTGTGATAAACTGCAATTAAAGTGGTCATCTATAATCACGAAAGATAGCTCTTCTATTAATTGCACATGCATTGCCAAAATAGATAATCAAGGGTTCCTTCATAAAAACAACTAAAACATTTAGTAAACCTAACAAATGCGTAAACGTACATCTACAACATCCACCAAGCCTTTTAGTACCAAGCAAGTTGGGGTAGACTAGAGATAAAACCACATGAGCCAAAAAATAAGGACAAAACAAGAGTGAAAAAGAAGGGGGGGAAACAAAGGGTGATAAAAATCAAATCAAAAAAAGAGAAAAACAATAAAATGCTAAGTAAAAAAAGAGAAAAGGGGCAGGAAAAAAACTTGATAAAAAGGTAATAAAAAGAATGAACTGAAGATTAAGGTTGTGACACATAAATTGCTAGCTTCCACTATCTCCTATCTAATGATAGCTCCTTAGTGATACACCAATCCTTCAAATCTCTCTTCATAGACTCCTCCCATATTAAGTTTGGTCATCCTCTTCCTCTCTTCTCATTGCTGACTCATCTTATTACCCCATTACAAACTGGTGCCTCCGCGGGCCTCTATTGGATATGTCCAAACCATCTCAACCGATGTTGCACGAGCTTCTTCTCAACTGGTGCCACCCCTAGTCTCTTGTGTATGTCATCATGCCGGACCTGATCTCTTCTTGTGTTGCCACAAATCCATCATAGCATGCGCATCTCAGCTATGCTTAGTTGTTGGACATGTTATCTCTTCGTAGGCTAATATTCTGCTCTATACAACATGGCCAATCAGATCGCAGTCCTATAGAATTTGCCTTTTAGCTTTAGTGGCACTCTAGGGTCACACAAGACACTAGAAGCTTGGTGCCACTTTAACCAGCCGACTTTAATTCTATGACTAACATCCTGCCTGCCATCCTTTCTTTTGCTTTTGCTATAGCTATAATGTACATATCCTTATATCTATACACATTAATATACAAAGATATTTATGAAACTTGTGTCCTTACATCCCTGCGTTCCCGCATCCCTAGCCACAATGAGCTGGGATTCCTGGACTCGGGTTAGACACACGACACATCCCCAACAGGGGGTGCCCATCATTGATTGTCATGACCACATCTCCGGGGAAGGTCATCGCGTCTCCCTCATCTGGGACTTCATCTTCATCATGCCGCAGTCCCTGAGCTTGTGCTTGATGGGAGTAAGCGTGGTTTGGGCACGCCTCCTCGAGGAGCTTCTCAAAGTGGTACGTGGGAGGCAGCGCCTGGTGATTGCCGCTGCTGCGGCAGTCGTGACGCGCACCACACTGGAGCCACCCACTTGCTTGTTGTTGCCTCCTGAAGATGATGCTTGCGCCTTTTCCCACTGCCCTTGGCACCTTCCCCAGTGTCCTGGATGGCGACGTCAGACGGTGCCTCCCTGCCGTTGCTTGGGGTCAGGCAAAGTTGGGTCGTATCACTGCTGGTGGCATACTAGGCGGCGATGTTGCGCAGCTCCTCGGTGGCGTTCCTGAAGATATCAGCCAGTGTCTGGAAGGGTTGTTTCAGTGGCATGTCGCAAGTGCTGGTTCAGGGTGCCTCTACCCCTAGCCCCTTAGGGTCACGATCGTGTCTCCTCCGGTCGCTGGGCTCACCGTGGTGTAGGTTCTGTGTGTGACGCTCGGGTTGCGCGCCCACCGGTGAGCCTGGGGTTTGACGCCTGGGCCTTGCTGCCACAGCGAGGCTTGGGGATGGAAATTAGTCAGTGGTGGTGGAGTCATCCTTGTCGTGGAGGGCTCCATGGCGGGTCCTTGCCAACAAGCGCTGGTGTGAGCCACGTTAGAGGTCGGGTCAGATCGGCGCCAGTGGGCACACTCTGCCAGTTGCGTAGCAGCGATGGTGTGGATCTCCGCTAGTTGGCGGTACATTCTATCCACCCCATCAGTGGTGGGTGGAGGTGAGGCTTTTGGGGGCTGTCCGCAGTAGCCTCGGTATGGCCCACCTCACGGCTAGCGGTGGGAGTCACTCCCTTGGCATGAGCTTGAGTGGAGGTGAAGTCCATCATTAGGATCCTCTCTGCCTTGAGTGAGGGCTCATGCCGCGGTGGCTTGTGCCGCTACAAAGAAGGCCATGGAGGAGGCCACGGTGGCGAAGGCGGCTGAGGAGGCCGTGACTATGGCGGGACCTGATGGCTCTGATGACGGTGGTCCTGGCACGGCGTGAACCGACACTAAGGGGGGGCTCCTGACATGATGTCGGACCAAAAAGTGGCAAGTAAGAGGCATGCCACCATGACAGGGTCGAGCAGCTCCAGTCCTCCCTGCAAGTGCTTCCACGGCTCTCGGTAGTATGGCACACATTTATTGCATTTATTTTGTTTTTACTCTTCATCTAGGTTTTCTGACTGTTGCTCATATGTTGCAGGGCACTGAACCCAGACGCGACACCGACGTCCCAGGGCTCTAGACAAGGTGGCACTATCGGAGGCGGTGGCCCCCAGGACCTGGTGGTGGATGTGGCCCATGTCGGTGGTGACCCAGCTTCTGAGCCTGACTCCGCAGCAAGTGTGACGGCTGTCGGTGCCTCCCTGACCTTGGCTGAGCCGACTACAGAGGCGTCCTCCTCACGGAGACAACTGAGAGCTGCAACCATTGAGATTATGCCCGAGGTGGATACGACCACCGCTACTGGTGCTACCATGGCTGGTGATGGCGATGACGATGAGCTCATAGTTTCTGAGGTGATGTCCACGGCTCACTTTGTGCTATGCCAAGCGCATGATGTACTCGACGAGAGAGGGTCGATATTGAGGAAGAGCAGCAGCGCCTCATGGAGTGGGGTTCCCTGCTCAAGGAGCGTACCACCTCCGAGAAGTAGAAGGCGGCGGGGAAGCGTGAGTAGCTGGATGAGGTGGAGCGCCTGCTCATTTAGCATTGAGCTACCATTGACCTGCTCGACGCCAATGCCCAGAAGCTGATGGTGGGTACCAAAGAGTTGTGCATTGTGGCTGAGGCACGCGGTGAGGCCAACATCAAGGTGTAGGAGGACATCATCAAGCAAGCAATTGTCATTGCTCATCGAGAGCAGGCGGTGTAGGAAAAGGAGGAAGAGATCACCAGCACACTTGACCATGAGTGTAGAGAGATCTCATCTCACGTGGTCAACCTCAACACCCGAGAAGCCACCCTAGAGGTGAACCAAAAGAGCTTGGTAGACCTGCGTGTGGAGGTCCTTGCCTGCGAGCTCACCGCTGACCTCAAAGCCAACCACCTGGCCCTCAGGGAAAGGGAGCTGGCCGATAAAGAGAAATAGCTCCCCGTGACGCTACTCCAGGAGCTGGTAGCCACAAAGAAAAGACTGGAGTAGCTGCAGGCGGATCGGGCTATTGAAGTGCAGAAAGCCTGGGACTTTCTGGGCCAGACCGAGACCGCACTGGTGCCCCTCAGCTTTAGCCCAATCCACTCTAGGGAACTGGTACAGTAGGGCAGCGCCACGCTCCCACTGCTTGACACCACGGGGGCGAAGATGATGAAGCTGGAGGAGGTCATCTGTGACCAGCTGGAGGCCGAGGGTCGCACCCTAGTGGAGCATGTGACGGAGCACATGTTGATGTGTTTCTGGAGTCTGGACCCCGCTGTCTCCCTAGATCTGATGATGGTTGGACCAATTGTAGGGACAGAGGATGAAGCAAACAGCGGTGTCAAGAAGGCTGCCAAAGTTGTAGCTGCATGGTTCCAATGCCACCCGGAAGATGCATAGGGCTCACGTATCAGCTTTTCTTTTTAGCCAGGAGTCTTGTGTTATAAATAACTTTGGAGTTACTTGTGTTGCTTGTTGCAGTCTTATCACAGTTGTATTCTTCGGGTCCTTAGCAGTGCAAGGACCCAAAAAAACTATTGTGAAAAAGTGTCCTGCTCGTAGGATGCATCATAACGGTAGTATCCACCATAGTGGCCCCCTGGGAGGTGTTGCCAGAAATCTGGGAACAATTACCACTTAGTGCAGGACATCGATGGCGAGCCCCCTGTGAGGCAGTGTCAGAGAATCCGGGAGCGCCCACCATCAACGCTTGAAACGTCGATGGCAGGCCCCCTGGGAGGTGCTACCGAAGAATCTAGAGGCAGCCACTATTAATGCTAGAAAACGTCAATGGCGGGCCCCTTGGGAGGTGCTTTCAGAGAATCCAGGAGTGCCCACCATCAACGCTAGAAAACGTCATCGACGGCCCTCTAGGAGGTGCTGCTAGAGAATCCAGGAGCATCCACTATCAACGCTTAAAACATCGACGGCGGGTCCCCTGGGAGGTGCTGCCAGACAATCCAGGAGTGCCCATCGTCAATGTTAGAAAACATCAATGGTGGCCCCCCTGAGAGGTGCTACCGGAGAATCTGGGAGCGCCCAGCATCAACACTAGAAACATCAATGGCGGGCCCCCTGGGAGGTGCTACCGGAGAATCCAGAACCGCCCACCATTAATGCTAGAAAATATCGACGGTGGCCCCCCTGGGAGGTGCTCCCAGAGAATCCGGGAGCGCCCACCATCAACGCTTGAAACGTCGATGGCGGGCCCCCTAGGAGGTGTTGCCGAAGAATCCGAGAGTACCCACCATCAACGCTAGAAAACGTCAACGGTGGGGCCCTGGTGGGTGCTGTCAGAGATCTTGGAGCACCCACCATCAACGTAAAAAACATTGATAGTGGGCCCCCTAGCGAGTGCTGATAGAGATCTGAGAGTGTCCACCATCGACATAAAAAATATCAACGGTGGGCCCCCTAGCGGGTGCTGACGGAGATCTGATAGTGCCCACCATCGATGAAGAAAATGTCGACGACGGGCCCCCAGGCAGGTGCTGATGGAGATCCAGGAGCGCCCACCATCCACGTTAAAAACGTCATTGGCGGACCCCCTGGGAGGTGCTGCCGAAGAATTCAGGAGCACCTGTCATCAACGATAGAAATGTCGACGATGGGTCCCCATCTGGGATCCGAAGGGTGTGTTGTAAACCTACATGGGTATGATAGACAAAGAGGTAATTATGCTCACGGGTCCTGCTTCTCTACGCTTGGTCTTGTGATGGGTGATGTCCCTTAGTCAGTTTATGGGGCATGCGTACTTCAGTGTAACACTACCCAGATTATGGTTATGGACCTGTTCATGGGGGTTCGGCATCTGGGCCCCCAGTAATCAATCGGCAGCGTTCGGGAGGTGGAGTGTGCATGCTTAGGGTACAGGACCAAGCTAAGCAAGCTATACATACCGGACCCCCCATTAGCAATAGCCTTTCCGAGGGGCGTCCATCTGGCAACACGGGACCCCAAGCAGGAAAATAACCATGGGACCCCAGGTAGGTCACAGGTACCTCAAACAAACCCACCTGCAATAGGGTTGCACAATTCAGACAAGAGGTGAAATAGAAAAAAGCAATTGACCACATGAGGGTTAAGAAACGCAAAAACTTACATAAACTAAAGCATAATTTATGGATATAATTGCGAACAAGGCGAGGCTGAAAATTTCCATAACATGATATTACATAGGAGAAAACAGGCTGACACAAGAAAGCAATGACCCACTCTGGATGACAAGGGATGCATGTCCCGCTAGAGTTTAATTGTTCCAAGCACTGCTTCTAGACTCTATGACAATCTATACATGAAAAAATAGTCTCGCCACAACACTAAGGATAAAACTTACGGAGGTGCTCTATGTTCCATGGATTTGGCAGTGGCGTTCCATCCTCCTCAGCCAGGCGAACACATCCAAGCCGGCAAACTTGTGTCACCTGAAAAGGACCCTCCCAGCGGGGGGAGAGCTTGTGTATGCCTTCACAAGAAAGTATGTGCCAGAGCACCAGATCGTCCACCTAGAGCTGCCTACTATGCACAAATCGTTGGTGGTAGCGTCGGAGCACTAGGTCGACATCATCACGCCGGAGCTAATCCTGCATGGTTTCATCGTATAGA